>CM076719.1:172789-207789 GCA_038501795.1 Pseudopleuronectes americanus
GTTTTTGGGGGGTTCATTGAAGTTTTTTTTTATATTTTAAGTTTTATGACATGTCACAACACAGCAGCAGAAGGGAAAAAAGAAAAAAAAAAGGAAAAAAACACAAAAGGGGGAAGATAAAAAAAAGGAACAAAAGGAAGGAAGAAGGAAAGAAACAGAGGGAAAAAAAGGAAAAAAAACACAGAAACAGAGCAGCCTGCAGACTGCAACAGTAAGCCAGGCCAAGCCAAAAAATGCAACAAGCAGCCAGCACCCCAAAGCAACACCAGCCCAAAAAAAATAGCACCAGAGCAAACAGCCAACCCCACCAAGGACAGAAAAAAGAGCACAGCAGGAAAAGAAAGCAAAGCAAGCAAGCAGCGCACAGCCTGCAGAGCACCAAACCAACCAGAAACAGAAGCAGCAAAGCAAGAGCAAAAGCAAAGCAAGAGGGAATAAAGGAAGGGAGGGAAAAACACAGCAAACAGAAGCAACACAGCAGAGAAAGAAAACATATATCTACCAGCCAATAGCTCCAGCAAACCAGCAGCAGATCAGCAAAAACAAACAGAAAACAAAAACACAGCAGCAACAGAACAGAACAATATTCAAACAGAAAAGCCCCTAGCAAAACCAATGCAAGCACAGCAAGCAACAGCCAAAGCCAGCAGGCTAAAATCTGAACCAGTTGCAACCTAAGAAAACACCTGCAGAGCCTGCCTGTGGGGTTTAAATTTACCACAGGAAAGACAAACAGTAAAAAACATTATGAACGTATTAAAGTTTTTAAAGATAAAGTATTCTAGTTTTGAACTATTACTGTAGAAGAAAGAAGTAAGTATTGGTTGGTTTGCTTTGGATTAATGTTTTTAGGGGTGGTTGTGTTTGGGTTGTTGTTTGAGATTGTTAAGTTGTTATGTTTATGTATGAGTTGTGATAGTTTTTATTGGGGTGTTTGTTAGGTTTTTATTTGTTCATATGTGTGTTTGTTGTAGTTCGTTGTATGTTTTTGGTTTGTTGTTGTATGTGTCTTGTGTAGATGTGTTTTTGTTGTTAGGATTTTGACTGTTTGGTTTGTGTTTAGGTTTGTTAGGGGTTGTTTGATTGAGGTTGATTTTGTTGTAGTTTTTATGTGTTAATGTCTGTTGCTTTACATGGGGATTGTGATCTGTTAATGGGGTGGGGGTTTCAACTTTTATAGGGGGACTGGGGGGGGGGGCGGGAAGTAGTGGTTGCAATTTTTGTTATAAGGGGGGGAGGGAGGAACTGTGGGGCGGGTGGTGTGTTTTGCTGAGTATGAGATGTTGCATGTTGTTTTGTGGGAGTGGGTTTGTGGTTTATTTGAGAATGGTGAGGTTTGTGGGGGTGGGGGTGGTGCGTGGTTGATGTTGTCGTGGGAATGTGGGTTGTGGATGGTTGGGGTGTGGTGCGCTTTTGGTTGTATGGAGTTGGGTTGCTTGCATGGGAAGTTTTAGTGGCGTAGAGGGAGTGCTCTGGTACGTTTTTTGTGTTGTTTGATTAGAGGTTAGGAGGCCCCCGCCTGCGTGGGTGGTGTGGTGGTGCGAGGGGGGGAGAGGGTGGGTCCTAGAGTGTGGGGGGATGTGGAGGTGCGGGTTGTGTGGGCGTTGATGGGTTGGAGGGGAGATGACTGGGGGGAAGGAGGTCGTCGGTTGAGGAGTTTTTAGGAGAGAGGGTGAGTTAGTTTTTTGGGATTATTCTTACAAAGAAGGGAGTTGGGGTGGGTTTGGAGTATGTGGTGTCGGTGTTTTTGGCTTCCGTTTGAATGATTTTCGATTATGGTTACTGTGGGGTGGGTGTTCTTTCGTGAGCGGTGGGTTCGGATGATGTTTATCGAGATTGTGTTTGTGTTAGAGTTGAGTCCTGAGTTTTCTTATTAAGGTTAGTGAGTAGTGTTTATAAGATAGATTTTAGAGGTTTTTTTAGTGTTGGAGAGTTTATTTTTTAAGATGAAGTGAGAGAGTTTGACGTTTTAACGTGCTGGCTTAGAGTTTTTTTTGCTAAGTTTAGAGTAGTTGGTGTTTCTTAGATCGTTTTACTAGGGAGTTAGAGGAGTTGCTTTGAGAGTTCTATGGAGTAGAAGTTTGAGAGTTTTATAGTTAGAGATGTTTAGATTTTTCCTTTAGAGTTGGAGTGAGTTTGTGGTGTGCTTAGGTAGTTTTTTTTTATTTATAGTTTATTTGAGTTTATGTTGTTAGTGTTGGGTGGTGTTGTTAGAGGTTTAGATGGGTTATCAGAGTATAGAGTGTTTTCTTCTTGAGAGTAGAGTTAGAAGCTTTAGTAGAGTTGTTACTTACTTAGTATGTCGTGTAGTATTGTAGTAAGTGGGTGTGTGTTTCGCTTGTTTGTATTTGAAGTTTTTTATTGAGAGTTTAGTTGGAAGAGTTATAGAAGGTAGAGAGTGTGGTTGTCTAGAGTTTTAGATTAGTTTGTTCAGGAGTTTTTAGAGGTTTAGTATTATATTTGTGCTTAGACTAGAGTTCTTGTGGTGCTAGACGTTGTTTGCTTAGAGTTTTAGAGTCTTTTAGGAGTAGTTTCCCTAGTAGACGGTTTTGTATTTGCTTTTAGTTTATTCAGAGTTATCGTTATGTTGGTCGGAAGCGGGGTGATGATCCTTGGGAATGTGTGTTGCGATGTTTTATTGTGACCTCGTTATGTGTGATGAATGATCAATTCTGTGGGAATGATCCTGGTATTGCTGGGGGTCCGATCACATCAGTAGAAATAGGAACATCTTTAGAGATGAATGAGGGGAAAAGAGCGGATTGAAGAAAAGAAGACGGAAACTAGAAGAAGAAGGTGAAGATAGAAGGATGAAGAAAAGAAGAAAGATCAAAAGGATGCAGTAGGGAAAATCTCACCTCCTTAATCTTTCTTTGGCCGCGTTCATCTAGTCCCTTGGAGCAGAGGCAGCAGCTGCGTTTTTAAAGACGGAAGGAGAGAAGGAAAAATTAGAGTGAAGAACAGTACAACAGATCCTCGCCTCCGTCCCCCGGTATGGATGGCTGGCACTTATACTTTCGTACAATTTGTATGTCTTGGGAAGGTACAGTAGAGAGAGAAGGGACCTTCGAACTTCGCAATTATACGCCACCAATCCATCAAATAAAATAAATGAGTTCAAGGAAGGAGTAGTTGAGTATGAGTCTTTAAACTGTGTCTTGCTATCCAATCGACGCGGGGGAAGGGGGGAGGAGAAGGGAAACGGGGAAAGGGAAAGAAAAAAAGGGGGGGAAAGGGTAGATAGGAAAATCGTATCTGCCAACTCCTGGGCCATCCGACTAAAACCAGAGCAGCCGTCTAACAGCTGAGGAAACAACATGATGAACCAGGTTTATATGAGTGGAACGACTCACTGCGATTGGATAGGACAGAAAGTCCCAAACAGGTTTTTCACTGTGCAAACCAACAGAACCAGGTTCAGTTTGATCCAGACCCAGAACTCCTCTTCTGCTCTGAGGAACCGTTCACCTGATGTTCAGGTTCAGACTGAACTGAAGAGTCTGAAGCTCTGAACCACACCAGGTGTGAGAGAGTGAAACCTGAAGCGCCATCATTGAATCAATATATAGATTTATATAGATGGACAACATGTCTCCATTTCCTCCTTCTCTCAGATATACAGATGTATGTGACATGTTTGTAGTATCAGTCATGTGACAGCAGCTCTGACGTCTCATTAAATCTTTTATTTTTCAGTTGCTCACATTGTTTGTGGCGTCTCTCTCTCTCTTCTTCTTCACTTACAGTCGTTCTAAAAACATAGTCCTGTGTGTGACACTGATTTACCCATAATGCACTACTGTGTTTATTGATGAGGAACATGATGCCATGAATTTAAATAATTCAGTTTCTAACATTTTGATTATTAAAATTTGAATTAGTAACAAGTTGTTAATATTCACCTGTTGTCTCCAGGTGACCTCACGGTGACGTCAGCCACTGATGCACTGTGGGATACTGTTTGTCTAGACACTGACATCATGTGGACAGTCAGAGCTACTGCACGTTGCAACCTCTGTGGTCAACAGCAGTGAGACTCATCTGTTTGTCAACCTCTGACCTGCTCTCTGATTGGACCAGAGCTCTACCCACAATCGCATGTTAGCTGTGACTATGCACACGTGAGGAACATGTAAAAAACACGTGAACACATCTTCATCCCTTCAGAAACGAGACAAACATCATCCACCTTCAAAATCAACTTTATTGTGGGAACACAACTGTTCAGGTGAGGCTGCACACAGTGCAGACACACACCTATCATCACCTCCAACCTTCATATTCAAAAGACCTTCATCATGTCATCGTCCTCATCTTCATCCTGAGAGCCGTGATGAAGATGAGGAGGACGACAGACATGAGGTCAGCTCAGACTCGAACACACAAGGTTTCAATTATTCTGGTCTGTTATAAAATGTGCCCCCCCTCAACCCCCCTCCTGCACTGATAAGGTGTAATCAGAGGGGGCGGGGCTAAAGCACAGGTAAACAGCAGAAAGGCACGTGTGTGGCTTACAGGCAGAGAAACACTGAGAAGGTCAGTGGGCGGCGACACGTTCAATCAACAAAGATAAAGGTAGAGATGCGGGGGGGGGGTCCTAAGGGCTGGTTTGGTCGTGGAGTACAGGAATGTTTGTTTGGATAAACTTAGGGCGGGATCACGACGCCCTGGCTGATGATGTCGGCGTTTGGGGCTCAGTCATCTCCAGTGGCTCACTGTCGTGGCCCCGCCCCCTGCTGGTGACGTCTCTCTACATGCCCATCCGGATGCTCTGGATGATCTGAAAAATGGCTGAAAAGCGACAGAGGAAATATGTTCAGTTGAAGTGTGAAGCCCAGACGTGCTCATGTAGCATGTAGCATGTAGCACTGCTCATGTAGCATGTAGCATGTAGCACTGCTCATGTAGCCTGCGAAAAACATCATCTCAGCACATGACGTATAAACCAGGGTCAGCGCTCTGTTTATCTTTAGCCCCGCCTCCTCAGCCCTGAGCTTCCTGTCACAGTGACACGATCTGACGGGTCTAATTGACACGATAAGATCAGCGCAGCGCCACCTCCAGGTCGCAACAAGAACAGATGCTGATTTGATGAGTTTGAGCTTCCTTAGCAAACTTCAACATTTATTGTAAATAAAATCATTAGAAACTCACCTGAGCCACAGACAACGAAGATGAAGAGAGCGAGAAGCCAAGGCCCCACCCCTTTATCTTCAGTGACGCTCCTCTGAAACACAAATCACTTCATTTACTCCAAACCGCCAGATTCACCAGATTCACCAGATCACCAGATCACCAGATCACCAGATCACCGGACTCACCGGACTCAGCGGACTCACCGGACTCACCGGACTCAGCTCTGCACGGAGCTGCCTCCACGGTCACGTGCTTTACATTCACTGTTCATATCTCACTCTTTACATTATCTTATTAATATTTATCGTTTGGTTTCTGACCGAACGTCCTGATCTGATGGTGACGTCACGGATCCTCACCGGTAGTGATCGGTGTTCTGTGATTGGTCGTTGGACCAGAGACACAACGCTATGATCGATTTCTCTGTTGATCATTGGTTCAGCTTATTGATCAAGGGAGCCTCAGTGGATGCGGGTCAGACGTTACATTACAAGCATCGTTACATAACCAGCGTGAGTTGATTGGTTCGAGTAGTTGTTAAACTCACCGTTGACTTGACAACGTTTCCGCGCTGAGTGATGTTCTGACTGTGTTTCTCGTTCGCCATGCGGATCCTCTGCTTGGCCACCATCTTGACTCGGGACTGGAACGGTGCTGGACGACGCGGTTCGGATCCTGGTGGTTCTGCTGCGGACGCGACGGACTGAGAGAATCACGACTTGTCTACGTACTCAAAAAGCTAAAGCCCCGCCCCCCACATCCGGGAGGAATATACACGTCTGCGAAAAGCTGCTCCCTGTCAAAATAAGACTTCCTGTCTGCCCTTTCAAATTAAATCTACCCTCTCCTTGAGACTTCTTTTCACTCTAACGCATGAATCACTCAGGACAAAATAGAACATTCATAAATAACATACAAGTCTCTGGCTTAACTCAGCTGGGTGTCGTCTGCGTAACAATTGAAGCATACGTGGCCTCTAAAGGAAGCATGTTTATATCTGCTCCTTTTAGGCTACATCATCAGATGTTCGGTTCGGACACAAGGTTCGATCCAAGGACAGAACCCTGTGGAACTCCATGACTAACTGGTGTGTTAACATGAACAAACTGAAATCCATGTGGTTAATATGATTTAAACCAGTCTAATGTTCCTCTGGTCCCGACATGTGGTTCCAGTCTCTGTAACAGAATCCTATGACCTGGGGTGTCAGATGCTGAACTAAGATCCAACAGGACCAGGACAGAGACACGTCCATCATCTGAGAACTGTTTCTGTGATGATTCTAGATCCTGACTGAGATGAAGAGACTTTTCATGTTACATTACATTACGTGTCATTTAGCAGACGCTTTTGTCCAAAGTGTCTTACAATCAGTACACTCAGCAATTATGAGGGGCCATCTAGAGGTTCAGTATCTTGCCAAGGACACTTCGGTATGCAGATGGGGAAGAGTGGGGATTGAACGACCACTCTACCCCCTAGGCCACACCGCCCCCATGTCAGCTCATAAAGAAGAAACAAATAGAAGAAAAGTGATATATTTGATAGTTATATTTTATATCTTATACTGTTCTTTTGTTTTGCTTTTGTTTTGAAACCGGAAGTAGTGTTTCCCTCAGTTTTTCTCAACAAACTTGACTAGCGACAAAACTTGATATTTAATAACATAAAATGGAAAATTCTGTCTGAAAATATTTTACACTATTGTTGATAAATCGTCGCACGTGACGTCACACCGGTGGTGTTAAATTATTGCTGTATTTTTGACTGACGTGTCGCAAAGTCGGTATCTGTTTGCTGATGTGGCACTGGAAGACCCGCCTCCTGCTGCTATGACGTATTTCCGGGACAGGATACTTTCTTCTTCCGGTTCTCAGCAACATGGCGCCTCCAGTGCCGCTGTTCGCAGGTGAGCGATGGACTTTCTCTAAATGAGCTGATTGTAAATGTGTTGTGATCCGAGTTCCCACCGGCACGTCGCTGGGCTCGTCCCGGAAACACTGAGCCTTCAGGCCGCTGCTGAGCCGCTCGTCTCCCGCTCTGCGATCCAGAAACAACTTCCAACCAAACTTCACTCAATTCTTCCATCACGTGTGTTTGTATCACGTAAAGATACAATTCAAATCATAAAAGTCTTCAGATCAATTCATGTCATTTAAAAACACACAAAGATAAATCCAGTTTCAAATGTGAAGCTGATGAACAGAAACTTGCTAAATAAAGTGTTTATACTCATAAACACTTTATGAATAAAGTGTTTATACTCGTATATACATACAAACTCATTTATTCATGTATATCGTCAGTGCGTGGCTCCGGTGGAACGTCTCTGCTCCGTGGTCCTCAGTGTGAGCAGCATGCAGCCTTCCCCAGGTAAAAGCACCAGTCACATCTTCTTCATCAACTTCATCATCACCACAGTGTGTCCATTGTGTGTGTGTGTGTGTGTGTGTGTGTTCCTCCCTCAGGCACAACAAGTGTGTGACCTTCAGCAGAGACGGGACGTTGTTTGGCTGCTGCAGTGGAGACAGGTGACCATGACATCATCTGTTGTTTTTATCCATGATGATGACGTAACTTCCCTGAAGCTAAACTCTCTCTCTCTCTCTCTCTCTCTCTCTCTCTCTCTCTCTCTCTCTCTCTCTCTCTCTCTCTCTCTCTCTCTCTCTCTCTCTCTCTCTCAGTGTCTCTGTGGTCAAATCTTCAGATGGCTCCATCATGTCAACCTTTGATCTTCCTAAGACGTCTCTGCTGGAGTTTTCTCCTCTGAACAGCGTCCTGGTTACCTGGCAACCATACAGCAGTAAGACACCAACATAGTGAGAAAGTAAAGCTTTGACATGTTCCTGACGTGTTCCTCACATGTTCTGCAGGTTCTCCATGTGAGAACAAATGTCTGAGTCAGTGTCTCTGGACGTGTTCTGGATCTTCTCCTGCAGCCTCCTGGTAAAATGTGTGTAACATGTCAGAGTCCATGAGAGGAACCAGCAGGACAATGTGTGGAAGCTTCTCAGAGAGCGAGTGGACGTGTTGATGAGGTTTCTAACACGTGACGTGAAACTGGAAGAACACAAACATCTCAGGATGAAGAAGAGGAGCCGAACACGTAGAAGACGAAGACGTCCACTTGGAAACACGAGGAGATTCCAGATCTTCTGGTGATGACCCCGGTGTGGAGGAGCTGTAAACAACAACACTGATCTTTCCACAGCAGAGTTTATACGTCATGTCCCGCCTCCTGCTGCTCTACAGGCTCCGCCTCCTGCTGCTCTACAGGCTCCGCCCCTCGCCTGGAGGTTCCCACATGTTCCTGTTTGAACGAGTCGGACCCGACAACCTGCTGCTGCTTCACAAACACTGACTACACAACATGTCCAGATGATTTACAGTTCACGTCTGGAAACAGTTTCAGACCAGGAGGCAGCTCACAGTGTAGATGTTTGTGTTACAGAGAGTCAGGACAGTCCCCAGGGGGACGCTAACCTCCAGCTGTGGTCCTTACAGAGCGGTCAGCTGATCAAATCTCTGTATCAGAAGAAGGTCGACTCCTGGTCAGTGTGTGTGAGCGGACACGTATTGGACTCACTTGTCAGCACATTGAGACAAAGAAGTGTGTTGGTGGAGCTATGTGCTGACTGTGTGTGTGTGTGTGTGTGTGTGTGCGTGTGTGTGTGTGCGCGTGTGTAGGTGCCCTAGCTGGTCCGAGGATGAGAACATCTGTGTGAGGATCGTTAACAACGAGCTGCACTTCTACGAGAACAACGACTTCAGTAAGACACGGGTCTCTGCAATTCACTGAAAATGTATGGAAGGGAACATTTATTTATTAATTTAAAAGATTGAAATAATAGATTTTTATTTCAATAATTGAAATGATGAAGTCGTATCTCCCAGCCCCAGTGGGAGATCACGTTCAACTCTCAGTTTCCTGTTAGCTGCCAGAGCAGATGTTGGAGTTGTCGATGTGTAAACTTGTGTTTGTGTTTTCAGACTCTATCGCCAACAAGCTTCACATGCAGAAAGTGTCTGAGTTTGCGTTGTCGCCTGGAGGTCAACCCTGCAAGGTGAGGACTCGCATCAGAGTCTGTGTCCCCGGCTCCGTCTGTCCTCTCATGGCTCTGTCCTCTGTCCCCTGTAGGTGGCTGTCTACGTCCCAGGCAGTAAAGGAGCCCCCTCCTTTGTTCGTCTGTACCAGTACCCGGTACTGGGCGGACCGACGGCGGCTATCGCCAACAAGAGCTTCTTCAAGGCGGACAAAGTGGACATGCAGTGGAACAAGAAAGGTGAGCGGAGGGCCGAGGATCTAAAGGGAAACTCGAAGGTAGAAGTCCTGACATGAAGATGTTTCCTATGAACGTCTCAGCTTCCGCGGTTCTGGTGACGGCGAGCGTGGAAGTGGACAAATCTGGAGCCTCCTACTACGGCGAGCAGACACTGCACTACCTCGGAGTGAAGGGAGAGACCGCTCTGGTTCAGCTGGGTGAGGTCACTGGTCCTGTTTGACAAAGTCTCAACTCAATGACGTGACCGAAGTTAGAAGTTGAATGAAAACATCATGTTGATCATTTATCATCTGAAGAACAGAAAACGCTCTGAGGGACATGAGCTGTTAACAGACTCTTTTCTTTCTGGTTTTGAAACAGCGAAGAATGGTCCAATCTACGATGTGGTGTGGAGTCCGAACTCCGCTGAGTTCTGTGTGGTGTACGGCTTCATGCCGGCCAAGGCCACTGTCTTCAACCTCAAATGTGACCCTGTGTTCGACTTTGGAACGGGACCGAGGAACGCCGCCTACTACAGGTGAGGACACGCCTGCAGGTTCACAGACGAGTCGGTGGATCCACGTCAGGTTCTGATTCTGTTTCCAGTCCTCAGGGACACATTCTGGTGTTGGCGGGCTTCGGGAACCTGCAGGGTAAGATGGAGGTCTGGGACGTGAAGAAGTACAAACAGGTGAGGAAGAAGCCACGAGTCTTCAGTTTCAAATGATGTAAACTTCACTGCCTTCTAACTTCCACGTGTCCTTTTAAATTGGCATGTTGTGAAGAAAGACATCCACTAGAGGGCAGCGCAGTGCCCGAGGAGGCTGTGATGAAGTTCCTCTTCGTCTTGTAAACGATGGAGGTCCAACTCATAAAGTTCCTCCTGACTAAGGTCCTCATGCGCTACGACTGTCTGACTGTAGCACACTGCCCCCTCTTGATTTCCTGAGGTACTGCTGTGTCTCGTCTCGTGAACGCAGAGTAGGATCCGAATCTGTTTCTGTAGATTCTACAGGTTAAAACAGTTTTTATCAATCAATCAATCAAATTTTATTTGTATAGCCCATATTCACAAATTACATTCATCTCATAGGGCTTTAACAGGGTGTGGCATCCTCTGTCCTTAACCCTCAGCAAGAGTGAGGACAAACTACTAAAAACCCCTTTTAACAGGTAAAAATAAGTAGAAACCTCAGAGAGAGCCACATGTGAGGGATCCCTCTCCCAGGACGGACAGAAGTGCAATAGATGCCACGTGTAGAAAACATTCATCATTAAAGTCTTTAGCAGCATTGATGCAGTCCCGCTGCAATCACAGTCCATGGTCAGCAACCAGCAGAACCACGATCCAGCATCCAGACCAGAGGCCACTCCAGTCCTCAGTCCCCGTCCACCGCCGCCCACCAGGACCCACCACGAGCCACCAGGACCCACCACGAGCCATCGCCGCGGCCCTGGTCCACCTCCTGTACCCAGTGCCAACGCGACACAGGGTCCGCCACCAGCACCACGATCAGCCCACACGACACAGAATCCGCCACACTGGGTCCACCACTGCGACCCCCGATGCTCGATCCACAAACAGCAATCCATGGTGCGGCCACAGAGGCCCTGGATCTGCGGGTGTTAAAGCAAAGGGACCCCGGGGGGGGGGTTAGTGATGGAGAAGAGGAAGGAGAAGCTGGAAAAAGAAGCTCCGTGTGTCATGTGTCATTAAATAGAGCAAGTTACGTTCTGCCGCACTAATTAACTCTAACTATAAGCTTTATCAGAGCAGATGTGACCTTTTAACCTTTGAACCAGCTCTGTTGTCCTTCAGGGTGGTTCTGCTGGTTCTGTTGTCGCGGGGCTGGACAGGAACCTGAAGGCAGTCTGACCCCTCCCTCTCTTTTCAGGTGTCTAAACCTCAGGCTGCAGACGCCACCCTGTTTTCCTGGTGTCCTGATGGCGAACATGTCGTCACGGCGACCTGCTCTCCCAGGCTGCGGGTCAGTAACGGTTATAAGATCTGGCACTACACCGGCTCCGTGCTGCACAGGTGCGACGTGGCAGCCGGTTCCGAGCTGTGGGAGGTTCTGTGGCAGCCGTTCCCTCACGGCAGCTTCCCAGAGCGGCCCGTGAACTACCAGGTGGCGAGCAGCGAGCTGGGGAGCACGCAGGCCCCGCCCACTCAGGCGTACCGCCCACCTGCACTGAGACACCTGCCGGCCTCGGCCAGCTCCAAACTGGTGAGGAGACCAACAGGTGACCACCAGCGTACATGCTGATTGGTTCTGAGAACAACACCTGCAGCTCCTCCCCCTTTACCTTAAAGTACTGTTTCACATGAACCTGTCTGACATGAAGCTTCTCTGATTTAAATTCATTCATTTAAATGATCTGATATTGATCTTGAAAATGAGAAATCATTATTTATTATTTGCCTTTTCCAATGAGTGACAACATTTGACATAAGAACAGGAGCAACATGTTAATGAGCTAATGAGCTAATGAGCTAATCTCATCTCTTCATCTCATATCTGTGTCTGAAGACTGAGTGAGACACTAACCACTACATCACCTCCTTTCCTAACCACTAAATCACCTCCTTTCCTAACCACTACATCACCTCCTTTCCTAACCACTAAATCACCTCCTTTCCTAACCACTACATCACCTCCTTTCCTAACCACTAAATCACCTCCTTTCCTAACCACTACATCACCTCCTTTCCTAACCACTACATCACCTTCTTTCCTAACCACTATTCCTTGAAGGCAAATGTCACAAGGTCAGGGAAAGATGTGTAAGGGTTAGGGTTAACCTGTCTGTGTCACATGTTGCTCCCTGTCTCACCTCTCTACCTGTCTGTGTCACATGTTGCTCCCTGTCTCACCTCTCTACCTGTCTGTGTCACATGTTGCTCCTTGTCTCACCTCTCTACCTGTCTGTGTCACATGTTGCTCCGTGTCTCACCTCTCTACCTGTCTGTGTCACATGTTGCTCCGTGTCTCACCTCTCTACCTGTCTGTGTCACATGTTGCTCCTTGTCTCACCTCTCTACCTGTCTGTGTCACATGTTGCTCCCTGTCTCACCTCTCTACCTGTCTGTGTCACATGTTGCTCCGTGTCTCACCTCTCTACCTGTCTGTGTCACATGTTGCTTCCTGTCTCACCTCTCTACCTGTCTGTGTCACATGTTGCTCCCTGTCTCACCTCTCTACCTGTCTGTGTCACATGTTGCTCCCTGTCTCACCTCTCTACCTGTCTGTGTCACATGTTGCTCCCTGTCTCACCTCTCTACCTGTCTGTGTCACATGTTGCTCCGTGTCTCACCTCTCTACCTGTCTGTGTCACATGTTGCTCCCTGTCTCACCTCTCTACCTGTCTGTGTCACATGTTGCTCCCTGTCTCACCTCTCTACCTGTCTGTGTCACATGTTGCTCCCTGTCTCACCTCTCTACCTGTCTGTGTCACATGTTGCTCCGTGTCTCACCTCTCTACCTGTCTGTGTCACATGTTGCTCCCTGTCTCACCTCTCTACCTGTCTGTGTCACATGTTGCTCCCTGTCTCACCTCTCTACCTGTCTGTGTCACATGTTGCTCCCTGTCTCACCTCTCTACCTGTCTGTCAGCACGAGGATGAGCCTCCTCAGAACATGCGTCCAGGAGAAAAGAATCTTTCCAAATCAGCTCTGAAGAATCAGAAGAAACGAGAAGCAAAGAAAGCAGCGAAGCAGGTGAACTGACGAGCCGTGACATCTGTCACATACACACATGTATGTACCCATCATGTGACACATGTATGTAACATCATGTGACGTATTGATCTATGAACAGGAATCAAAGTCTGAGCCTCCGCCTGACCCCGCCCCCGTCACCAACAGCCAATCGGAGCCCGGGAGCGGTGACCTGGAGACAGACAAGAAGATAAAGAGTTTAAAGAAGGTGAGGAGCAGGACGTGTCACATGACCTGAGGAGCTTGGCCTGTTCTGTGCTGTGATTGGTCAGTTTATGTATTTCAGAAACTTAAAGCCATCGAGGAGCTGAAGGAGCAGCAGACGTCAGGACAAGTCCTGCAGAAGAACCAGGTGATCAATTAATGACCAATCAGCTTCTGTGTTCAATGATCAGTGTGAGTGACAGTCCTCTGGTTTGTTTTGCGCAGCTGGAGAAGATCCAGAAGGAGGAGCAGCTTCTGAAGGAGCTGGAGGAGCTGCAGATCAGCCAGTAGGGGGCGATGCAGGAGCTACAGGGCACGCCTCCAAGTCCCACAATCCATCACTGTCATTAACCCGACTGTTCCTGAACGTTAATATTGAAATATTTGAGTTTCTCCACCTGTCCTCAAGTGAGCAGGGGGTGGGGCTTATCTAAGAGTCGGTAACTGGCTTGATACACTTACATCACATGTCCATCACATCATGCCTCTGGAGTTCTGGGAAATGAAGTTGAATAAAGTTTGAGATTGAAAGTTTAGCAGGACATTCTGTGTGTGTGTGTTTGTGTGTGTTTGTGTTTGTGCGCTTGCGCTCATTGAGCACAGATGCTAAAGCCTTTGCCAGTGTCACTTTCACAATAAAACACTGCAGGCTGGTTAGAATTTGTATTTCAAGTTCATCTATATTTGATCTATAAGATAAAATTCTGCTCCAGTTTATAAAACAGCCTCGCAGACCGTTTCCGGCCTGTTATTGGCTGACCCAGCTGTCACTCAAAGGTGGCTGCGATCCTATTGGTTCGATCGTTAATACTTCCGGGCGGTAAAAGTGAGCGGGGTTCGTCTGTCCCGCCCCACTGTCTGAAGCTCCACCTTCTCCGGGACGTGACGGTGAGGATTTCAAGTGTCACCATAAAACTACAGAGCTAGTTACGGCAGATTTACGTCACATTTACGACAGTTTATTAGCTTGACAGGAACCAGTGCACGCGTAGAGAGAAGAGTAAGTAAACCACTGTTTAACTGGTTTATATCTGGTTAACTAGTTGGTTGTATATGTGCGTGTCTGTGTGTTTGTGTGTGTATATCTGTCCGCCTGTGTGTGTTTGTGTATGTGTGTGTCTGTTTGTGCCTGTGTGAGTGTGTGAATGTGTTTGTGTGTCAGAGCTGCAAACTTTTCAAAGAACCTTGGAGTGAGATTTTGTCGGGGCAACACGTTGGTGACTCACATATCAGGGAAGTTGAATTGATTTTGTGTTGAACCCATGTTGTGTCTTCATTCTGGTGGTTTGTGGCCTACTGGAGATGAACAACACTGGTTACAAAGACATGGCTGAAGGCCCCCCCCCCAGGACATGATGCTTTAAGTAGATGTTATCTCCTGCATTACAGTGGATGTTTGGGTGGTATGATAAAGATGTGCAATACTTGAACTTCTTCTGATGACTTGTGGGGCCTTCTAACCAGAGAACTGTTGTTGTGTCTCAATCACTGTCTATGTACCACAACACAGATTAATACAGATTAATAGATTCATGTGTTTAAGAGTTGACCAGTGTAGGTTGATTGACATTTTGATTACAATGGTATTCAACTAATTCTGAAACCTAACCTAGATGGTTAATAATCGTATTCTTAAGAGCAGTTAATGATTTATGTTCAGCAAAAATGACAAGATTAGTTAGGGAGAAATACTTGTATTATTCAAAGATAAGCTATGTGAGCAGCCTGAATACACAATGCTATGATGTTTAGAGCCTTCAGTATACCAGGAGGTTAACAAGCTGCTCTGCTGCTGCTTGTTATGACAGCTGAGTTTACATTCACCACACAAAATCAAGTTCACACGCACAAACACAAACAAATCATTTTGTGAGAGTGAGTACTGAATTGAACCACATGTCATTAACATGTCTTTGTAACTCTTGTACTCTTTGGGGTAAACTGGATGTTTGTGTGCTTCTTTATTCACTTCACTCAGTCAGGCTTAATGGAAACGGTTTATTAATGGAAACTTGACTCTGTATCATTGAAGGGACAAACAGCCACAGTCATCGACAAGAGAAAGTTGCATATAACTTCAAACGTTTTATACACTAAACTAACCGTTAGTAACTAAATTAAACACTGATCGACCGAGCGACACCCTAACACCAGCGAGAGCTTCTGCTTCTGACGTAAAAACACAGTTCACACAACTAATCCCTCAGAAGCTCCTGCTGTGGCTTTTCAAAATAAGACAAGTACGGCAAAATAAAAGACATACATCAAACTGTGAGTGCAGTCCCCGGTTGAACAGGATTTAACAGACAACGTATTTACACTGTTGCATATGGCTGGGTGACAGATGGGCTCCTTAGCGCCATCTACCGTCGGGGAGTTTGAAAGTAATTTTTTTTTGGCGTGAGAAGTTGGATGTGTTGCGTGAGTGCGTGTCACAGGGCGTGTGTGTCTTTGTGTAAATCAATACAAATTATTGACGATTGTCACAGGTTGTGGTGATGGACGACGCCCCCTGCAGACAGGAGGCGGACTCGCCTGGCCTCGATGTGGTCGGTGTGGGTGTGTGTGACTCCGCCCCCCTGCTGTGGAGGATGGAGGACCTGAAGACATTGAGGAGGCGTGGCCTGGTGGGGGCGCTGCTGGGGTCACTGCCCCGGACGCCACGACAGAACGGACGCCTGGGACGCCCCCTCCGACTGCTGCCCGAGGAGGAGAGAGAGCTGAGGGGGGAGCAGGCCGCCACCGCCCTGCCCTCCGCTAACCAGGTCAGTCGACCAGGTCAGTTGACCAGGTCAGTTAACCAGGTCAGTCGACCAGGTCAGTCGACCAGGTCAGTCGACCAGGTCAGTGAACAAGGTCAGTGAACAAGGTCAGTGAACCAGGTCAGTGAACCAGGTCAGTTGACCAGGTCAGTTAACCAGGTCAGTTAACCAGGTCAGTCGACCAGGTCAGTCGACCAGGTCAGTGAACAAGGTCAGTGAACCGGGTCAGTTGACCGGGTCAGTTGACCGGGTCAGTCGACCGGGTCAGTTGACCGGGTCAGTCGACCGGGTCAGTCGACCAGGTCAGTCGACCAGGTCAGTGAACAAGGTCAGTGAACCAGGTCAGTGAACCGGGTCAGTTGACCGGGTCAGTCGACCGGGTCAGTTGACCGGGTCAGTCGACCAGGTCAGTGAACAAGGTCAGTGAACCGGGTCAGTCGACCGGGTCAGTGAACCAGGTCAGTCGACCAGGTCAGTCGACCAGGTCAGTGAACCAGGTCAGTCGACCGGGTCAGTCGACCGGGTCAGTCGACCGGGTCAGTGAACCGGGTCAGTTAACCGGGTCAGTGAACCGGGTCAGTTGACCGGGTCAGTCGACCGGGTCAGTCGACCGGGTCAGTCGACCAGGTCAGTCGACCAGGTCAGTGAACAAGGTCAGTCAACCAGGTCAGTGAACCAGGTCAGTCGACCAGGTCAGTCGACCAGGTCAGTGGACCAGGTCAGTCGACCAGGTCAGTCGACCAGGTCAGTGAACAAGGTCAGTGAACCAGGTCAGTGAACAAGGTCAGTGAACCAGGTCAGTCGACCAGGTCAGTGAACAAGGTCAGTGAACCGGGTCAGTTGACCGGGTCAGTCGACCGGGTCAGTCGACCGGGTCAGTCGACCGGGTCAGTCGACCGGGTCAGTCGACCAAGGTCAGTCGACCAGGTCAGTGAACAGGGTCAGTTGACCGGGTCAGTTGACCGGGTCAGTCGACCGGGTCAGTCGACCGGGTCAGTCGACCGGGTCAGTCGACCGGGTCAGTGGACCGGGTCAGTGGACCGGGTCAGTGGACCGGGTCAGTGGACCGGGTCAGTCGACCGGGTCAGTCGACCGGGTCAGTCGACCGGGTCAGTCGACCAAGGTCAGTCGACCAAGGTCAGTCGACCAGGTCAGTGAACAAGGTCAGTGAACAAGGTCAGTGAACCAGGTCAGTGAACAAGGTCAGTGAACCAGGTCAGTGAACAAGGTCAGTGGACCGGGTCAGTCGACCGGGTCAGTCGACCGGGTCAGTCGACCGGGTCAGTGGACCGGGTCAGTGGACCGGGTCAGTGGACCGGGTCAGTGGACCGGGTCAGTGGACCGGGTCAGTCGACCGGGTCAGTCGACCGGGTCAGTCGACCGGGTCAGTCGACCGGGTCAGTCGACCAGGTCAGTGAACAAGGTCAGTGAACCAGGTCAGTTAACCAGGTCAGTTGACCAGGTCAGTGAACCAGGTCAGTTGACCAGGTCAGTTGACCAAGGTCAGTCGACCAGGTCAGTGAACAAGGTCAGTGAACCAGGTCAGTTAACCAGGTCAGTTAACCAGGTCAGTTGACCAGGTCAGTGGACCAGGTCAGTCGACCAGATCAGTCGACCAGGTCAGTGAACCAGGTCAGTTGACCAGGTCAGTTGACCAGGTCAGTCGACCAGGTCCGTCGACCAGGTCAGTGAACCAGGTCAGTCGACCAGGTCAGTGAACCAGGTCAGTGAATCAGGTCAGTTGACCGGGTCAGTGAACCGGGTCAGTCGACCGGGTCAGTCGACCGGGTCAGTCGACCAGGTCAGTGAACCGGGTCAGTCGACCAGGTCAGTCGACCGGGTCAGTCGACCAGGTCAGTGAACCAGGTCAATCGACCGGGTCAGTCGACCAGTTAACCAGGTCAGTGAACCAGGTCAGTGAACCAGGTCAGTGAACCAGGTCAGTGAACCAGGTCAGTTAACCTGCTGGTACCCATCACAGTGTTTGTCTCCATGGCAGCAGGATGGAGGGGGGCTGGAGCAGCACGAGGAGGAGCAGAGGCGGAGCTACGAGGAGGAGCAGAGGCGGAGCTACGAGGAGGAGCAGAGGCGGAGCTACGAGGTGCAGAGTGTTCTCGCTCTGGAGGAAAGGAAGTCCGCTCTGCTCCGAGCGATGACCTCATCACACACAGGTGAGCGTTACCAAGACGACATGCCACCTGATGCAGGTCAGAACCTGATCTTCTGGTTTTGGATCCTCAGATTCAGCCTCTGGTCCTGGGACCTCGGACGAGGCCCTGCGGCGCCGCCTGGACGCCCTGGACCAGAGCTTCTCCTTCCCTCGGGCGGCGCTGGCGGTCCAGCTGAGCACGTCGAGGGCGGGCTTGACTCACTGCCCAGTGGACCGGGCTGTCCTGCAGGCTGACTGGCCAATCAGGGCGCAGCCTGACACGTGCGGGGACGTCAGGTACCAGGTGTTCAGAGACTTAAGAGGGCGGGGCTTCTACCTGACCTCAGCTGGGAAGTTTGGAGGCGACTTCCTCGTTTATCCAGGTCAGATTCTCTTTAAATTGTTTGAGCTACGACGTGTTAGGATGTAGCCATGACCACACCCTCCTCCTTGTCCTGACCTCAGGTGACCCTCTGAGATACCACGCCCACTTCATCGCCGTCTGTCTGTCTCTGGATGAGTCGGTGAGCGTGTTGGACGTCCTCGCCGTGGCTCGTCTGGGATCCAACGTGAAGAAGACGGTGCTGCTGTGCTCGCCGGGGCCGGACGGAGCGGTGCGCTACACCTCGCTACAGTGGAGCGGGATGGTGTGAAGACCTGGATCCAGATCCTGAATCCAGATCCTGAATCAATTAATCACTAATTCACTTTTATTAGAGTAGCCCATATTCACAAGCCTCCTGACGGGTTCCCTGGAGATAAGGGTAAAGTCATCTACAGCAACTTCATCATTAGACAATGAACCTCCATGAGTTTACCAGGACAACTAAGACTAAGAAGAGGCAGAAGAAGAACCGGGCCTGGTTGAACAAAGATGTTTGAAGTTTATTGAAACCTTTATTTACAGTCTATGATTAAAACAGAGAACCTGAGAAAGACTGAGGCGAACTCGTTCAGCCGGGACACAGATGAGCGGCCATCGCTTTGTGGGACTGTGATGTCCAGATGTAGGAGGACTCAGTCGTCTGTGCATTAGGGATGGTGGTTAGGACCAGTGGCGTGTACACGCATGTACACATAGTACACACACTTCAATACTTCAATATACATCGTTCAGTCATGTTCTTCAACGCCATAGCATCACGATGACCACGCCTCTGTGGAGAGGGGTGGTGATTAGTTAGTCAGGATAAGAATATCAGAGTAACCCAATCAGAGGCAGACGTGGGCGGGTCTTCAGCTGCTCTTCACCTCCTGATGAACAGAACTCAGCGAAACACCCGAAATCAGGAGGAAGAAGAAAATTCAACCGTGAGTCAAACTACTAAACACAGAGGAATGGGACGGAAGCTCCGCCCCCACGCCCCCCCACCCCGTCACAGACATTCTGCCTCTTGTGTAAACATCGGAAGTGACAATATTATTTTATACATATATGTAAATATTATTATTTATGACATTACCAAACTATAATCATTTATAATATCTGCAAACTGTACACACACACACTCACGCTCTCACAAACTAACACGCACACAAGCTAACATGTACGAACACACACACTCACCTGTCCCCACAGAGATGTTAAAGCTGGTCCATCACTCTCCTGACTGCAGTTGAGTTTGTACAGAGACACGTGTGAGGTCCCAGGCATGTTGATCCTCACAGTGAAACTCTGGACTTTAAAGAACAGCATGACACCGGCCCCCTGCTGGACACATGAGGAGTCACTTCCTCCTCAGACTTGATCTTTGGCTCCTGTCTGTCTGAGTATTAGAGTATGAGAGGTTCTCCTCCACTAACCCTCCCAGTACATCAGTACCAGTAAGTGAAGCAGCTGCAGTCTGTGGTACTGGGAGCACTTTACTGGTCAGGCTGGTTCTGTTCTCCAGCAGCTGACAGAGGTTCATCCTCTGAGGAGAATCTAGATCTTTCAGAAGCTCCTCAGAGGAGCTCAGAGGATCTTGTGGGTCTCTGAAGACCCTGGTCCTCCTCAGAGACTCGATCCACACCAACTCCACAGATCCTCTAAGAACATGACGTCATGGTTCAAAGGAAGGGATCGGTCAGTGGGCGGAGCTTCATACTGTTTGATGTCTTATCTCCAACTAAACCTGGAGCAGGTCAGCTGTTCAGCGTTAGTTACCATGGTGATTTACCATGACAACAAGTACCAAGCGTCATAGGACTGAAGACTCTGAAGTTAACCTGATTTTGTGAATAAATTTTGAAACTAAATTTGCTCATGTGTCATTTTTTATTTAAAAGTCAGACAATCAACATAATCACATATATGATCAATTATTCTATGTGATCATCTTTATTATAGAAGTTATTTCTATAGTCACATGGTATCACAGGCGAATATGAATTCATTCATAACTTTCATTTTTAGCTCATATCTCTTTAAGCTCCTCCTGATAAAGTCTGCTCTGATTGGTCAACAGCTTCGATTGTGTGTGACGTCTACCATGTCTAACATGAGGATGCAGCGGGGCTCAGAATCCTTCTGTGACCTTTCTATTGGATGTGTCTCTATCTTCATGTGGACTCATACAGACTCTGGGTCAGTTTCTGGTTTTCTTAAGGTTCCGTCAGTACATGAGGTCCGCCCCCCCCGCTCCCGTCCGACTCTTTGGTTTCCCTGAAGGGAAACTGGATCCCCGCCAGTCGGATGAGCAGGAAGTTGACTCCGTGGAGGAGGAAGACGAGGAAGAAGAGCCAGAAGCAGCGGTCGTAGCTCTCGCTGAACGTCTGGAAGACGAAGTTCACCTCGTTGAAGTTTGAGATACGATCAGAGAGATGGTAAAGTTTCACCTCCGAGGCAAAGAGCACCATCACCAGGCAGCTGCTCACACCTGCAGAGTGAAGGCAGCGTCAGTCCACCTGACCCCTGACCCCAGTGCTGACCTCAGTGCTGACCCCTGACCTCAGTGCTGACCTCAGTCCTGACCCCTGACCCCAGTGCTGACCTCAGTGCTGACCCCTGACCTCAGTGCTGACCTCAGTCCTGACCCCTGACCTCAGTCCTGACCTCAGTCCTGACCCCTGACCTCAGTGTTGACCTCAGTCCTGACCCCTGACCTCAGTGTTGACCTCAGTCCTGACCCCTGACCTCAGTCCTGACCCCTGACCTCAGTGTTGACCTCAGTCCTGACCCCTGACCTCAGTGTTGACCTCAGTCCTGACCCCTGACCCTGTTCTAAGCAGCATCTGTTAGAGACGCTGCTAAAGTAATAAAAGTCCAAACACCTGAAACACAAAGTTTGAAACTAAACTGTGTCAGTGTGGGCGGAGTCTCAGTTAGTAGGTGTTAGGGATGTGGTTCTTACAGCAGATGAAGGTCCACAGGTAAAGTCCCATGGGGCCTTGCAGCATCTCGTAGGGTCGTCCAAAGGCGTTGACAAAGAAGAAGCCGGTGGCCACGGAGGAGAAGAGGATGACCACGCCACAGAAGAAGATGATGGAGACGTGGAGCGCTGTGGGGACCACGCTCTGCAGCTCTGGAAAGACTGAGACAAGAAGAAGAGACAGACGAGTGAAAAGTGAAGAAGACGTCTCCTCAGCAGCACAGTGAGATCCTCAGAAGGTTCACGTTCCCACCGCCTCTGAACATCCTGTAAACTTCATCTGAACTGTTTACAGTGCACAGAGGAGGGTTTTTTTACAGTGTACAGTCCTGAGGACAGAGCAGCTTTGTCTCTTCATCCAATCAGCTGAGACCTCCTGACTGAGGAGACCTGGTCTGACCCGGCATCCTCACAGACCTGGACCTGGACCTGGACCTGGACCTGGACCTGGACCTGGACCTGGACCCGGATCGGACTCACTCACAAACTATGTGTTTTTAGAACAAGTACAAACATCACAGAAAACCGCAAAGGGTCAAAGTACTGGAAATAGATTATTGACAATAAATATAAACAATACTAAATATTGATAATTATCAATGAAGCGACCAGCGTCAGCAGTGACGTCAGACGACCTGTGACTAATGAATGAGCAGGTGAGATGACGTGAGGCGCAGATCCAGGATCAGGGACTCACAGTAGAAGCGGGACGCCCGCCCCCCCCAGGCCGCACTGCTTCAGCCGCTGTCCGGTGAACAGTCCGTAGCTCAGCTCTCCCAGGAACTTGTCCAGTTCGGGTCCGGTCGCGTTCACCAGCTCGGCCCCGGTTCGGCACAGCGCGGTCCCGCGGATCCACAGAGGAAGACCCGTCACCACAGCCGCCGTGAGCGCGCAGCACAGACCGAGGACACCGGAGACCGAGAAGAAGACCCGTCTGTTACCGGAGGACATGATGGAGGGAGAGGGGGAGGAGGAGGGGGGGGGGTGATCTGTTGAACAACAGAGATGACGTCCAGGTCACCATGGTAACAAGGGGTTAAATTACGGTGTGTGGGGAGGGGGGTTCACTCAGGGAGGTTGGGGGGTGTTCTAGTTCTCGTTGTAATCTCAGTCCCATGTTTGACCAGCAGAGGGAGTATGACACCGGCACTTAGTGTCAGAGACATGTTCTCCTTGTCTTTAATCATGCCCGTGAGGTGGAACATTTAATAATGAATCATAGTTGAGTTAGAAATGAAAGCCCCTGGCGGTCGTCAGTCGCATGAGTTTCCAGCCCAGCTCGGACGGGTCCTCGTCTGAGACAAACCTCGTCCTGCGGTAAAGGGGTGTGGTTTATCTCTGTGTTCACTGCACAAAGTTACAGGATGATCATCACGTGCTCGGACCAGCTGAGGTGTTACCCACTGCTTTAAGCCGATTAAGAATCTTATGTCTCCATTAATAATCACAAGTCCTCAGGACATCATATGTTTTTCAAGGCTCCATCCTCTGTGTGTGTGTGTGTGTGTGTGTGTGTGTGTGTGTCACCATCACCAGAGAAAAGAATCAAATTAAAATATTTATTTCATGAATTGAAGTCAATCCAGTTTAAATCTTTTTACAAAGTGAAAAAAGTCAAACCAAAATAAAACCTGTGAAAATCAAAGTGTCTTTGTGGAATGTCCTTTTAAGCTCCGCCGCCATCACGTGTCCAGAGCGTCACATGACGCGCTCCGCCGCAGGAGATCCACCAGAAGGAAACAACCTGAAACTGTACAAAGTAAAGCTCCGCCCTCTGACGTCACAGTGAGGGACGAGCACATTGGAGTCAGACCCAGGAACACGTGATCAGCTGATGCTTTTAGTTCGTTAACATCTCACCTAGCTGCCATGACATACAGGTGCGAGTGTGTGTGAATATATATATATAAATATATATATTTATATATTTAAAGAATATATCTGTACACATCAGTTTGAGTGTCAGTCACCTGTTCACCATGAAAAATGTCCCAGCATGCAACACTACCAGGATGAGGAGACGCCATAACCACCTGACTGACCTCGTCCAATCACATCAGGCCACTAATAAACAGTTCAGGGAAGTTTGGAAGTCAAGTTTTTGAAAATTGCTTTACAAAAGGTTTTTACCGCTTCTTTGTTTTTTGTGTTAAATTTGAGAATGATGCTGGAGGTTATTCTCTCCACAGGCCTCAGATCTGCTTTGTTGGTCTAGAGTATTGTTACTATGTAAAGGGAACAAAGAAACAAGTGTATTTATACACATACATGCTCATTTGTTGTGCTGCAGTTTGGACTGTTATTTATAAAAGTAAGTTTTATTTATGAACATGTTAGGAAAGTAAGAATTATTTAAATATGTGATGGACGGGGCCGTCAAAGTATTTTTGTCCATATATATCAGTATTGACATTTAAACTTATTAGTGATCGAATATATTTACATTTAAGTCTGAATTTAATGAAAGCTAATCCAGTCCATGTTCTACTGGTCCTGATCACGTGGCCGATCAGAACCGGAAGTGACAGCGTCTCCAACATCTGTTCAACATGGAAACATCCGACACAGCCGAGAAACCTCCAAAAGAAACAGTGAAATAAAAATGAGCCTGTGAGTCAGAGCTGAGGGCAGAATGAGATCCAGAACCAGATCTAGACCGAGTTCTGGATCTGATGGAGACTGAAGACGGAGCTGAATGATTCCAGCAGGACGGTAACTAACGTTAGCCCTGAGCTACTTTAAACTCCTACCACTAAGAAGGGGATCAAGTTTAGCTAATGGCTAACTCTATAGTCATCTTTGACGGTTCGTATAAGTAGCATTTTCAAACAACTTCTGTTCACTACATTTATATTTATGCGATGATGCTAACATCTCTTAACCAACTTTATCCCTAGGAACTAACATTATCACCAATCTATGTCTTTGTTAGATATCTGATAAAAGTTTTATCAAAACAAAATATTATCAGCCGTTTAGTGCATTATCTTCAACTTCAAACCGATACTGTTAGCTATGGCTAAAGCTAAATGTTTTAGCTTAGCCTCTGAACCAACTGGACAAGGATAGCTAAGGTTAGCGTTTTTGACATGACTACTATTTTATGTTGACTATTGTTAGTTAGCAATGTTAGTTGCTAACCTTTCTTTATTGTTGATAGCTGATGTTAGCAATGAGCTTTGGTGAATGCTGATGCTTTCAGCTAAAACTTAGCAATTAGCAATTAGCTACATAAGCTTAATGTGCAAAGTCACTTACAGTTTGTGTATTTGTGTTTTCTATTTAACTTTAGGTTTTAAACGTTGATTTGTTTTGTGTCGTATGAACATGATTTCTGACTTTTACACGTTAACAACTGGATTCAACTTTTTTGAACCATAAATATATAAGTTAAATAAGATTAAATGGTCAATAATTTCAGATAAAATAATAAAAGGATGTCACCCTCAACTTAGGTGTGTAACAGTGTTTAAAGTGACCGGCAGCTCAGACAATCATAACTCAAGAAAAGATATGAAAATATAAATTCATCAGTTATCTTGAACAAATATTTTTCACTCTTCTCTGAAGGGAAAATAAGATTTTTCTTAAAGTTTAAATGTTTTTGTCATAAACTTAAGAGTAAAAAAAGAGAACGATGCAGAAAAGTGAGAATGTTTAATAAACAGGATTTCTGCTGCTCATGGAATGTCACATATTTGAAACGTGTTCCCGTGGAGAGCAGCTGCCATGTCATTAAAGTTCTCACTTTTCTTGGTAATTTGTTCTCTGTGGGGACGATGTCTTCCGTCCATCTGTCTCGTCATCAGCTCGCTTCACGTCTCCATCAGATCAACTGTTTCCATCTAAAACTCATGTTCACGTTGTCTAATGCTAATGAGGAGGATGGTGGTGGTGTTAGCGTTCGGATGTGGTGTCACAAGGTCCTGGTGCGGTTCATGATGTTGTAGTGGTTGTCATGGTGACGGGATGTCGGGGAGGGGCAAGGTCGAGGAGGGCACCGACGGTCCCGGCCACTTGGGGGAGCCCTTGATCCTCCAGAATGTGAAGAGGAAGACACAACTGATTCTAAAGAGAAAATCATGGGGGTGGGGTGGGGTGGGGTGGGGGGTGGGTGGCAAAAGAAAGCATAGTGGGGGAGGGGGTAGATGAATGGAAAATTAAATGAACGAATAAAATAACTGTAATCATGGCAACAAAAAATGCAAAGCAACGACATCAAATAAAATAAAATAATGAGAAGTGATGGAGGAAAGAAAAGAAACAGAATATGCTCAGTTTGATGAAATATTAGAATCACATGATGTAGCAAGACACACAATGTTTGCACTGACACACACTGACACACACTGACACTGACTCCGAGGACAGAGTGTGTCCTCAGAGTCAGGAAACTATCTCAGTATGTGGGGTTCTCCTCCACTTACACTCCCAGTACATCAGTACCAGTAAGTGAAGCAGCTGCAGTCTGTGGTACTGGGAGCACTTTACTGGTCAGACTGGTTCTGTTGGGCTCCAGCAGCTGACAGAGGTTCATCCTCTGAGGAGAATCCAAATCTTTCAGAAGCTCCTCAGAGGAGCTCAGAGGATCTTGTGGGTCTCTGAAGACCCTGGTCCTCCTCAGAGACTCGAACCACACCAGATCCACAGATCCTCTAAGAACATGACGTCATGGTTCAAAGGGATCAGTCAGTGGGCGGAGTTCAGAACTAACTGATTCTGATGACAGCGTAAATCAGACCAGAGAGAAGACATTTACTTTAAGCTTTAGTTCATAATATTAACAGAGTTCTGAGGAAATTCATTATTCAGAATGAGGTAAGTCACACTCCATCATCACGGTCACTCTTCATTTGGTATAAAAACAAACAGCAGCTCAAGACAAAAGTCAAGTTTTTAATATTTTTTGTTTATTTCCAAACCCAGAATAGAATCTGATTCTGCTGCAGGAAGTGGACCCTTGATGTTTTCTTGTGTTTTACAAAGCATCCCATAACTTTCTTTGTCATGGTGGGATAGTGTTACCCAAAGGGCGATAGCTCTGGCGTAAGTAACAAGACCTGCAGCCAATCGTAAGGCACAGGGGCGGCGCTTCAACAGACAGGTAACAAGCTGCAAGGGGAACCTCCTTCTCTGGGGGATTGTCACCCGAGTGATCACATGATCCTCTATAGCTTCAAAGAATCTCCGAACATCAAGGAGGAAACGTACGTATGTCAAACTCAGCACAGCTGAAACAAAGACACTGTTCTTCGAGGTGTCGAGTCCTGAATCATGACTACAACGTCCCAGGTCAAGCCCTGAGTCCTTATTGAAAAACAAGTCCAAGTAAAAGTCCACTTTAACTTTAAGTCCAAACTAAATCTGTGTGTGTCTGCACTGTTGCACTGAACCTCCGGCTCTGCCACCTTCCCAGCTATTGTTGAACAGATTCATAATACCTATTGTCAGGTTTGGGGATGGTAGCAGAACATTCCCAGTCAAAAGTCGTAGGTCTATATTGGGATTCAAAGTCAAACCTAAGTCACTGAATGTTTGACAGAAACCAGTTGACATGGTTCGAGCAGCCCTAGCCCTCCTGGACAACGTTCAGTGGAAGACTCTGGGTGCTTCCAACCGATCGGAGAGCCGGGGGTCAGACCCAGAACACACGGGAGATATCTCATCTGTCCAGGGACACTTCAGGATTCCAGATCATGTCTCGGCCTGATCTGGAAACGCTTGGTTTACCTTGCCACTGCAAATCCAACCTAGGTGAGCAGCAGAAGAAAGGATTGATGGAGAGATCAAACTTGAGTTGTGTCCATATTCAGACAAATTGTCGAGAGCAAGTCAGGCGAGTCTAATCGGTTTACGGGATGATTTTATGAGAATGATCTCTGAAAGGATTTCAATTTGACAGGTTAATTAATACGTTACTGTTCAGATTAAAAGCAACAGACCACTGAAGTCTTTACAGTGAAAATAGCTCCAAACAAAGTTGAGCAACACGTTTGTAGTTTGAACTCAAACTAAGAGATTTCCTCCGGACAGGTATGACGGCGCTTCACCTGTTGGTTTTAGTTGGGGTTCATTTCTCTCACTACATCTAATCATATGTGAATCAGAGGCCCTGGTTGCCACAGCGCCACGATCGTCCCTGCCCGGACTCTGACTCCAAATGAGGTCAAAGCAACAGACGGCAGTGCAGGAATCTATGTTGAGACAAAGAAGGACATGGATGAGCAGCCACAACTAGCTTCCCCAGAGACATTTAAAGGGAACTGATATATCTTGAAGCCCGTTGATGTGGTTCATTGACTGATCGTTGTGTGGATGGTTCATGAGAACCAAGGAATGACCTGCAACACACTGGAGCAGTGCCATGTCTCATCTGACCCTCAAGGACAAGCTGAAGGACGAGAGAGGGACGTCTGGGTCAGAAATAGATGGATGATAGAAGTAGCCTCCAGTTTACTTTCCTGTTTAAACTATTCTTTAAATGCGGTGCTGTGAATCTAGTATTGGTGGATTGTTGTGCTGAGATGTTTGTGTCATCAGATACGTGTTGGGAAACATTATCGTAGACCTGTGGACGGTTTGTTCTCAGGTTCAGACGTTTGGTGTCAGGTGGACGTAAATCACACACAGCACCAACATGATTGACAGGTAGAAGAGGGCGAAGCCAGCCAGCTGGACCCGAGGGGAGTGGCTGATCAGGGGCGGGGCCACAGAGAGCAACACGTCAACTGTCTCATAAACCCCACCCCCTTTCCCCTCCAGGACCTCCCCCACCGAACAAAGACTGTCCTGAGGGTTTGTGTCAGGGAGAGACGGACATGGTGACGAAGGAGTAAGACGGACAGAAGAGAAAAGGATTCATGAAAGGTGTGAAGATGGAAGAGAAGGAAGAAACTCGTTAGCTTTTTTTCTGAACCAAGTAAAGAGACAAGAAGCAGACAGTGACTTCTACCTCGTGTTGAATATGGAGAAACAAGTATCAACCCACCCTGACCTCACCTGTTGGTTTATGAGCTGCTGTTGAGACATTTTTCCCAGCGCATTCTTTGTTTTTTAAACCATACGTAATTGACACGGTGGTGAAAGTTTACTGACGTTTATAAATCAAGTGAGAAGTCGAGTAATTTTCTCATAGACTCCTATAGAAATAACCAGTGGAGTCGCCCCCTGCTGGTCATTACACACAACACAGGTCTCAGGCGTCTACGTCTGTTTTCGTCAATAGAGGGAACCGAAGCTCATGCCCCGTCCATGTAAATACAGACTGGTTTGAGGGAATCGAGAGGCTTTGATAAACGCCGTCCCATCGCTCTCCTTCTTTTCTGCTTCATGCGTCCCTCTGTTTATACGATTCTCAAAAATGTATTAATTTGTGCTTTTAGGCTGCACGAGTCCAATCTTCTTCACACTTAAGACTTGACCTGAGCTCATTCACTCATCTTAGTTGTGTAGAGTGTGTGTGTTACCTGTGGGACTCCGATCCTGCGACACGCCTCCAAGAAGTTTTCTACGTTTCGTCGACATTTGGCCATGGTGAGTTTAGGCTGCAGGACACAGTTCATGTCATGGTTATTGTTACACCAGCAGAGGGCGCTTTCTGCTTGTTACTCATCTATCACAGCTCACCACAGCAGGGGAGGGGACGTGGATGCTGGGGACAGACCGCGGCCTCACATGATTGGCCAGGTGACACAGCACCACGCCATCAGTCAGAGCTGCTCCCAGGTCGCTCGGCAACGACACTTTGAGACGAGCCTCGATGTTCTGGACACACAGAGAGACAGAGGTTTATATATGTGTCACATGACGCTGTGAGACACAGGTTGTGTTGTTTTCATATACAATTCTGGCCGGAAACAGGAAACTGAATCTACTAAACCAACAAAACAAAGAACTCAAGACTTTGGAGCGAGCACACACACACACACACACGCACGCACGTTTGTAACGTTGAACCTGTGACTTTAGTTCAGGTGGAGGACCGGTGAGAACAAACCTTTCTGAGCTGGTCCACCAGCTCAGCTTCTTCTCCAACTAGAGGAGGAGCAGCAGGAGCCTCCTCCTGGTTGTGAGGAGCAGCATCAGCAGCAGCATCCCCTGTAGGACAGAGAAGGAACAGCAGGAGTCAACTCTTTTACAGGCTGCAAAACTTCAGATAGTTGACCCATGGTCTTCTTGTTTAATATTGCTTGTATAACCTCAACCCTGTAGCACAATCAAGACACATGCATATTCTTTCAGGATGTGTATATTGATATATATATATATAAATAGAAATATGACATTATTAAAGACAAACACAGATAACAGTATTGAACATGGTTTTGGAGTTTCAAAAATTGCTCAGGTCTGGGTAATCAGGAGAAGAAAAAGAACATTCTAACTAACACACATCAAAAACTATTCATAGATGTGTCCTTCAGGTTTTGTTTAAAACAAACAGTTGACATCAAAACAGTTCCTATCTGCAATGAGGCGGTCAAATCACACTACTACAATCAATCACATGCCCAGTCAGAAACACAAAGCTCACAGCCATGCTCAAAGAAACAATAACTGATTTTAAAAAGGAAGAAATGGGTAAATCATCAACGAAATCCTCCAGTGTTTGATTTGTCATAATGGATTCATGTCTCAAAAAGACAGTTAAGTTCAAGGCTGGATGAAAAACTGAGGGATACAATCACCATGGGGCGATATTTATGGATTTTACACTTCTGAGCACAATCCGTCCTGAGATATTAAGTCCTTTTTGTGCTAAATCCTTTGATATTGTACATCAACGACTTGTTAGGGTTAAAGCTTCTCACCTTTCCTCCTCTCTTCTTTCTGACCGAGGCGAAACAGGAAGCTCTCTGGCCTCAGACTGGCTGTCCGGCAGGAAGTCCCGCCCCCTGAGCTGGGGTAAGAAGGTGATTGATTGGCTGGAAGAAAAAACTGAATCAGTCACCGCTGGTGAAAGAGAACAAAAAAAATCTGGGTTGTGTTTGTGATCAATTACCTTTAGAAGAAAGAGCTGCTCTGTCTTCACCCTGCAGAGACAAGACAGATTCACACCTGAACATACTTGATCCAGCCTGACAGGCACTTAGACACTAAGTTTATTCTGAAGTTTCTGACTGACGTCTAAACTCATCTGATAATCTGTGTTCAGAGAAGATGGACTGAACAAACAAGAAGAGAAGATTAAACCGCTTTGAAGCCAGTTTACATGGAAACAGAGTGAGGCAGCAGCAGGGTGCAGTACCTGCAGTGGACAGGAGGTGGCGTTATCAGAAGCATGAGAGCAACAGCCATCTACAGACGCTCCAGTCACAGACTAACAGACAGAGACAACAGACAAGATGAATTTTGAACAGAAAAGAAAAAGAAGCATGTCGTCTCCCATGGTGTCGGGTCAGGTCACATGGCACCGATCACACCTACAGGTCTTTAATGACCCGTCTGTTTATCACGCTGTCGCTCATTCTCAGCAGGTGAGACTGTCGGGAGGGTTCATGGCTGCTGAACTCCAGCTCATGTTATCACACACCTGGTCTGTCTCACACCTGGTTAGTCAGTGGAGGACAAGGTCACACTGACAGAAGTGTCTGAACCTCATGACGTGTCCGATGGAACTGAAGACCACATACTGCAGGTGTGAGACATGTTCACATAGAAGGAAGCTGGTCTGTGTCACACCTGCCTGTGGGAACCAGGTCGTCTCTGTACAGTGTTTGTATTAAAGTCAGTTTCAAACACCAGGACACAGAGAGAGAGAGAGAGAGAGAAGAGAGAGAGAGAGAGAGAGAGAGAGAGAGAGAGAGAGAGAGAGAGAGATGAGAGAGAGAGGAGAGAGAGAGAGAGAGAGAGAGAGAGAAGAACAAACTAAAAACAAAGGGATCAAGTGATGAAAATAAAAAAAGAGAAATCATAATAATATAAAATCATATTTGATGCATGAAAGAGAATGAAGAAGAGGATGAAGGGAAGAAGAAGAAGGAGGAGTTAATACAGGAAACAGATTGGATCTCAAATTAAGATTCAGATTAAAGTGACTGTTCTTAAATTATTAATATGTCACAACCCGGAGTCATTGTTAAACATCATATACAATAAAGTCAGTGTTATATATGATATAGGAGCACATGTTCAACCCACAGCATCATTAGTAGACAGACAGACAGACAGACAGACAGACAGACAGACAGACAGACAGAGCAGACAGAGAGACAGACAGACACACAGACACACAGACAGACAGACAGACAGACACACAGACAGACAGACAGACATGTTCCTGATGACGAGGTCGGATTAAAGAAGAAGATGTGTCACACAAACAGCTGACTGCAGTGAGGAGCTTTTATTGTGAAACAGGAAGTGCTCTGTTCATTGCAGCTGTTGTTGCTGAGGAAGGCCTGTTAGTAGAATTTTTGGGGGCAGGGCCAAACTCTTACCATGAAGAGGGCGGAGTCATCTGTGTGGGTGCAGCGTCTGGAGGGGTACACGGTCTGAACACACACATTAACACACATCAACACACATAAACATACACGGGTCTGATGCAAGAACAGATAAGCTGAGGAAAGAGTGCGGTCTAGATGGAGAGGGGAGGGGCTAAAACATCCAGATTCCAACAGACCAATGAGGAGTCAAGAAGGTTCGTTCAGATGAACTCTTCACGTGGACGCGGTAACTACAGTTCCACCTGCAGGCAGCAGGAAGTGAACACAGACCTGGATGTTCACATCGACCTCCGACGGAAATGAACTGACAGACGCCGTGAGCGAGTTAATGGTCACATCTCCATCTGACATTATGCACACACACACACATGCACACGCACACGCACACGCACACGCACACGCACACGCAAACTCACCTCACTGTCTGGACTGGACTTTGTGGGACTCTGAGCTGCTTTATACTGAAAATCAACATCAGTGAGAAAATAAACCTGATGTGTTTATTTGTATTTATGAACATTTTATTAATTGGTTATTAATTATCAATAACACAAAATACTCAACAAATCATCCCATCTCTACAGAAACATGTTTTTTTTATTAAAAAAATTGAAGATGTTGTCTGTTGAATTTAAACAGGAAGTGGACAGATGAGACTCTTATTTTGACAGGGGTCAGTACTGGGGTCTCACCTTGGTGTGACTGGGGACAGGACGGGTCTTCTGTCTCTCCTCGTCGTACCTCAGAGCCGCGAGCTGAGCTTCCCTTCGTATCCGCTCCATCCCTCCTCTCTCTGGGGTCAGCAGCAGTTTGATTCCCTGAGGTTCAGTGTTAGACAGAAGGAGGAGGAGTTACCTGAGTCTGAGAGGTAGAGGGCGCTGTGACACCATCGACCACACTCCTGAGAGAGAGGAGGAGAGAAAGAGAGAGAGAGGAAGTTAGAGAACACACAAACGTGATAAATCTGTGAGTGTGTGTTAGGGCTTGGCGATTAAATGATATTGATAATATAATAGAAATATAAGAGATGTTTATATAACTTTGATAAAACTCGTCCATGTTTTGACAGACATACAAACAGCCAGTGATAATGATAATAATAAAGTGGCTGGAATAGAGTTACAGCCTAGTCGGGTTCGGGTTAGGAGCTTCGCAGGGTAACACCACTCATCTTATATGAAGCAGAAAGGACCGGAAGAGGGATTTGATTTATATTGTGATATACACCAATATTCACAGCTACTGATATTAAAACAATTATCGTGATTTTTTCAATATTGTGTACGGTATAGTGTGTTGTGTTTGTGTGTATACCTGTTGTGTCTTCTCGTTTCCTCCGTCCGTGACGTGTTGGTTTTGACTGGAGAACCCTGGACACAGACAGGAAGTGAGTGACGGTTTACAAAATAAAGTGCGTGTCAGCTGCATAAAGAACCACCCACTCTGTTGATTGACTGTCTCATCCATCAATCACTGGACCAATTCTAGAGCAGCTATCAGACTCTGAGCAGTGATGTCACAGGTGGGCGGAGCTCGTACCTCTCTGGTGATGCGTCTCTCGATGTACGCCATGAATTGAGAGCTCAGACTGGAGGTGTCCCCGCCACCTCGACTCCGCCCGTCCTCCTCCTCCTCCTCCTCCCCCCCCACACAGCTGTCGATGAAGTCGATCTGCTCCAGCTCCGCATCTGATCAACACATTGATCACATCCATCAGTGATCAGCTGATCACGTTTCAGTTTGTTCTCAGTTTTCATGAAAATCAAACATTTTAATCTCAGATAAATCTAATTTAGATTAAGTCACTGATGAGAAGAGTCAGACCTTCAGACAAAAAGCAGCTGAATTGAATGCGTGGCTGAGATTTCTTGTCACTAATGTAGAGTGGTCGTCCATCTTTGTTTACAGTGTATTGTGTAGAGGTGTGACGAACAGAAACTCACATGTTCCGTTCGGCAGCAGGGCTCCTCCTCTTGTTCGTGGGTCTCTGCTGATCTCGGCCACTCTCTGTGGAAACTCTGACAGTTCCTCTGTGGGCTGCGCACACACACAGGAAGTGAGGTCAAACACAGACAGGAAGCGGAGAGCAGTTGTGTGTGTGTGTGTGTGTGTGTGTGTGTGTGTCTCTGACCTCGTTCCCCGACCACCGTTTGTCTCCACTGTCGACGCTGTTGAATCCTGAGTCGAGCGCTCCGTATGGACGTCCTGGGTACAGCTCATCCACGCTGACACACACAGACACACAGTCAGAATATGTAAAAATGTAAACAGCATCATGTTTGTGTGTGAGCATGTGACCAGTTCACACCAGGAGCTGAATGTCAGAGGTCGTCTGTCGTAGTCTGGGAGGTCAGGGGTCGTCTTACTGGCCTCCAGGTTCAGGTACTTAAATATGTGCACCTTCCCTTTAATACAGATCTGCAGGGACAAACAGGATGTGACATCACAGCCTAGTAACCAACAGAGGGCGTCCAGCTGCACGAGGGCCGTGACATCACTGCCGCTCACTGTACCTGTGCAGGAGGCGTCTGCAGTGGGTTGTTGTCGAGGACGATGGTCTGCAGATGTGTGAGTCGTCGGTAACAGACGGGGATAGACGTCACTTTGTTACAAGAGAAATCCAGACGCACCAGAGGGAGCTCCGCCAACTCTGAACACAACAACACAACTCAGTTACACACAACATTCAAAATTATACAAGCTTCCACACTGTGTCGGTGTGTGTGTCCAACTGCGGGAGTGAGTGAGCGAGTGTGTGTCTGTGTGTGAGAGTGTGTGTACCTGGCGGCAGTCTGACCAGGTGGTTCCTCCTGATGTTTAGGTCTCGTAGCGCCTCCAGCTGACCCACCTGGGATGGTAACGTCTGGATCTCATTACAGCTCACATCCTGCAGGGGGCAGTCCACACCATCATCAGAGTGATGCACACACATTCATCTTCACACTGATTGGATGACGCTAAACTTTTCCT
>CM076719.1:212789-217789 GCA_038501795.1 Pseudopleuronectes americanus
CTAAGACCAGACTGAGATTCATCAGATGAACGGTGTTGTGAAGCTATATAGTTTATAACTTTTAACTTTATAACAACAGTGTGAATCATCAGTGAAAGGAGTCAACAAAGGAACTTGTTTTCCAGGGGAACAGTAATTATCATGACACCGGCCCTGGCGGCTTCTCCGGACCACTGAAACCTTTCTTTGCCCTCAGTAAAGTTCCTATAACCCGGCTTTAAGTTAGTGTAAGCAGCCCGTCAGAGACCCGTCATAGACCCAGCGGCTCCCCGTGTCCGCTCCCCGGGCTCTGCGCTCCACTCACCGGCCCTGGTGGTGTCCGTCAGGTCGTGGTTAGCGGCGCTCCGGGGGAACTCCTTCAGCTTCCTGCCGCTGAGGTTCAGACACCCGGTGGCCGAGGCTTCGTCCAGTGCCCGGTCCAGAGATCGGTTCCAGGGCGCCGGCCCTACCGGCCCCAGCCCGTTATTATTCCCAGCTAAAACATTCCTGGCGCCGCCTCCCACCGTGAAGCTGAGTCCGGTGTGGTCCGTAGACCCTAACAACACCGAGGCCGCCATTACACACTCCGGCTGTTAGCTTTCCGTGCTAACGGCTAACTCTCCTCTCCCACCCTAAACACAGCGGAGCATGCGCAGAGCGGTGCACAGAGCACGTGACTGCTACTGCAACAAGTACTATTACTACTGCAAGTACTACTGTTACTGTAAACAGTACTGCTACTGCAAACAGTACTATTACTACTGCAAATAAGTAGTACTGATACTGCAAACAGGACCAGTTATATACACACTATTACTGTCAATGGTACTGCTGCTGCAAACTGTAATATTACCACTGCAAGTACTACTGTTACTGTAAACAGTACTGCTACTGCAAACAGTACTATTACTACTGCAAATACGTATTACTGATACTGCAAACAGGACCATTTATACAAACACTACTAATGCCAATTGTACTGCTACTGCAAACTGTAATATTACTACTGCAAGTATTACTGTTACTGTAAACAGTACTGCTACTGCAAACAGTACTATTACTACTGCAAGTACTACTGTTACTGTAAACAGTACCGCTAATGCAAACAGTACCAATTATAATGTATACAGTGCAACTATTTACAGCAGTAATATTGATAGTGATCTGAAACATTAGTTGAGCAATAATCACTCATATTTATATTCATCACGGTAACGCCCCACGATGAAGACTTGAACTACATGTCCCACAATCCACCGCGCACTTCCCATATCGACGCATGCACGCCGCGGCTGAGTGCAGGGCCGGGTAACATGGCGACTTACGTGGACATTCTGAAGAGCGAGTTTCCTGAGATCGACGCGGAGCTCTTCGATTATATCACAGGTGAGACCCCGGGGACAGAGCCGCTGTGTGCGGCTCCAGAGCAGCGACACACGACGGACTTCACTCGGCCTGTTAGCCGGGAACCGCGCCTCTGTAGCCCCAGAGCGAATGAGCTAGCACCGTAAGGCTAACCGGAGCCCGAACACCGGGCAGCACGACATGGGCCGGTTAGCTCCACCGAAACCCGGGTTAGAGCGAGACTTACAGCCGGTGCGAATGGACACGGAAGACCCGATGGAAGGAGTGTTATAGAAAAGAGTCGAGAAGGGTTCCAGGGAATAATCCAGAGTTATGAGTGTTACAGGGATTAATCCAGAATTATGATTGTTACAGGGATTAATCCAGAGTTATGAGTGTTACAGGGATTAATCCAGAATTATGATTATTACAGGGATTAATCCAGAATTATGATTGTTACAGGGATTAATCCAGAGTTATGATCGTTACAGGGAATAGTCAGGAGTGTTACAGGAAATAATCCAGAGTTAGGAGTGTTACAGGGATTAATCCAGAATTATGATTGTTACAGGGATTAATCCAGAATTATGATTGTTACAGGGAATAGTCAGGAGTGTGACAGGAAATAATCCAGAGTTATGAGTGTTACAGGGATTAATCCAGAATCATGATTGTTACAGGGAATAGTCAGGAGTGTTACAGGGAATAATCCAGAGTTATGAGTGTTACAGGGATTAAACTGGAGTGTTACAGGGAAAAAACTGAATTATGAGTGTTACTGGGATTGTTACAGGTAATAATCCAGAATTATGAGTGTTACAGGGAATAATCAGGATTGTTACAGGGATTAATACAGAATTATGATCGTTACAGGGAATAGTCAGGAGTGTTACAGGGAATAATCCAGAGTTATGAGTGTTACTGGGAATAATCCAGAGTTATGAGTATTACTGGGATTAATCCAGAATTATGATCGTTACAGGGAATAATCCAGAGTTATGATTGTTACAGGGAATAGTCAGGAGTGTTACAGGAAATAATCCAGAGTTATGAGTGTTACAGGGAATAGTCAGAGGAGTGTTACAGGAAATAATCCAGAGTTATGAGTGTTACAGGGATTAATCCAGAATTATGATCGTTACAGGGAATAGTCAGGAGTGTTACAGGGAATAATCCAGAGTTAGGAGTGTTACAGGGATTAATCCAGAATTATGATTGTTACAGGGATTAATCCAGAATTATGATTGTTACAGGGAATAGTCAGGAGTGTGACAGGAAATAATCCAGAGTTATGAGTGTTACAGGGATTAATCCAGAATTATGATTGTTACAGGGAATAGTCAGGAGTGTTACAGGGAATAATCCAGAGTTAGGAGTGTTACAGGGATTAATCCAGAATTATGATTGTTACAGGGAATAGTCAGGAGTGTTACAGGGAATAATCCAGAGTTAGGAGTGTTACAGGGATTAATCCAGAATTATGAGTGTTACAGGGATTAATCAGGAGTGTTACAGGGAAAAAACTGAATTATGAGTGTTACTAGGAATAATCAGGAGTGTTACAGGTAATAATCCAGGATTAGTAGTGTTACTGGGAATAATCAGGAGGGTTACAGGTAATAATCCAGAGTTATGAGTGTTACAGGGATTAATCCAGAATTAGGAGTGTTACTGGGATTAATCCAGAATTAGGAGTGTTACTGGGAATAATCCAGAATTAGGAGTGTTACTGGGAATAATCAGGAGTATTACAGGTAATAATCCAGAATTAGGAGTGTTACAGGAAATAATTCAGGAGCGTTAAAAAGGAATTATCCAGAATTAGGAGTGTTACAGGAAATAATCCAGGAGTGTTAGAGGGAATAATCCAGGAGCGTTACAGGGAATAATCCAGGAGTGTTACAGGGAATAATCTGGAGCATTACAGGGAATAATCCAGTGGTAAATCCATCTATGTCTGTTTAAGTGATTCCAGTTTGTACCGAGCTGTTACTTAGATAGAAGCTGGTCAGACCTTTAATGTGTGTGTGTGTTCTCCAGGTGTCTTGGGCAGTGGCGGTGCTGACTTTGAGGATGGAGAGGAGGTGTACGACGCCGTCGGTGGCGTCCTACAGGATGTGTCTGCTGACAGTAAGAACGAGGATGATGTCAGAGACATCTGTCTCCAGATGTTCAACACTCTCAAACTGTAAGAAAAGACAGATGTGTGTTTCTCTCTGGATTCACGTCAGGTGGAAAAACAAAGTATTCATTTTAAAGGGAAAGCACATTATTGTTTTGGGTTGTGTGTTAAATAAGGAACGTTGTAACGTGGTCTGTGTTTCTCAGGAATAATCATCATGGCTCTCAGAGGCAGGTTTTGTTGGACGCTCCTGTTCAGCTCTCTCAGATCTCTTCAGACACTGGTCAGAATCACACCCACAGCTCCATCATCCCTGTGTAACATGAGCGTGAAGTGAAACAGTTTGTCAACGTGTTTGTTTCAGATTCTGCAGCTAAAGATGTTCAGGGGATCTGGATGATGAAACGAGCTCAGAACACAGTGAGTCTTCGTCCTCTCACCTTCACTTTTAGAGTCAAGCAGCAGTTTCACAGAGGAAGTGTCATATTTTTACATCTTTATATGTTTATTTATTTGACTTGACGTTTTCTTCATAGTTAAAAAAAAACACGGATGAGTTCTGACAGTAACACATCATGTGATGTAACTATGCTCTGATGTCATCACTTCAAAATTCCTCTCTTCAGACTGTGGACGCAAAGAAACTGGAGAAGGCCGAGGCGAAGCTAAAGGCTAAACACGAACGCAGGAACGAGAAGGACTCCCTGAAACCCTCGAGTCCAATGTCAGTACACACCTGATCACACCTGTTCTCACACCTGTTCACACCTCTTCATCACACCTGTCCACACCTCTTCATCACACCTGTTCACACCTCTTCATCACACCTGTTCACACCTGTTCATCTCATCACACCTGTTCTCACACCTGTTCACACCTCTTCATCACACCTGTCCACACCTCTTCATCACACCTGTTCACACCTCTTCATCACACCTGTTCACATCTCTTCATCACACCTGTTCACACACCTGCTCACATCTCTTCATCACACCTGCTCACACCTCTTCATCACACCTGCTCACATCTCTTCATCACACCTGCTCACACCTCTTCATCACACCTGTTCACACCTCTTCATCACATCTGTTCACACCTCTTCATCACACCTGTTCACACCTCTTCATCACACCTGTTCACACCTCTGCATCACACCTGTTCACACCTCTTCATCACACCTGTTCACACACCTCTTCATCACACCTGTTCACACCTCTGCATCACACCTGTTCACATCTCTTCATCACACCTGTTCACACACCTGCTCACATCTCTTCATCACACCTGTTCACACCTCTTCATCACATCTGTTCACACCTCTTCATCACACCTGTTCACACCTCTTCATCACACCTGTTCACACCTCTGCATCACATCTGTTCACACACCTGCTCACACCTCTGCATCACATCTGTTCACACCTCTTCATCACACCTGTTCACACACCTGCTCACACCTCTTCATCACATCTGTTCACACCTGCTCACACCTCTTCATCACACCTGTTCACACCTCTTCATCACATCTGTTCACACACCTGCTCACATCTCTTCAT
>CM076719.1:222789-412789 GCA_038501795.1 Pseudopleuronectes americanus
ATACAGGTACTACACATCCAGGTACTACACATACAGGTACTACAGGTACTACACATACAGGTACTACAGACGACACATACAGGTACTACACATACAGGTACTACACATACAGGTACTACAGACGACACATACAGGTACTACACATACAGGTACTACACATACAGGTACGACACATACAGGTACTACAGGTACGACACATACAGGTACTACAGGTACTACACATACAGGTACTGCAGACGACACATACAGGCTGAACTGGTACGGTCACATGTTTTTGTAGGTCAGTTGTGTGATTGGTGGTTTCAGTCTCATGATGTTTTCCCATAATGCTTTGTGTGTGTGTCAGGTTTTTATTGACAGGTTTCGATTTAACGCCAACAGAGCAGCTCAGGTCCAGAGTAAACTCAAACTGCTGGAGAGACTGTGAGTCCTGCTTCTTCTCTTATTGTCTGTGACTCTGTGAGAAACTGCTTTACTTTAAATACAGTAACAAAAAAATAACAACTTGCCCAAACTAAGCTACAATATGATAAATAGACTTTAATACAGAAAACCAATCAGTGACCGTGTTGTGTTTCCTCCCTCAGACCGGAGATGAAACCCATTGAAAGAGAAACTGAAGTCACTTTAAGGTACGAACACAAACATGGTCCTCAGAGGATCAACCACTGGAACTCTTTAATATGGATGGATGATGGATGGATGATGGATTGATGTATGGATGATGGATGATGGATGATGGATGGATGATGGATGGATGGATGGGTAGAGGCTACAAACTGTCTCCATGCAGCTGATGAAGCGTCTCTGATTGGATGGTGATGTTTGATTGACAGCTGGTGTTGTCCTCTCACAGGTTTCCAGATAACTTTGAGAAGTTGTCTCCGCCCATCCTGCAGCTGGACGAGGTGGAGTTCTACTACACTCCAGATCAGCGACTCTTCACTGGACTCAACCTGTCGGCCGACCTCGAGTCTCGAATCTGCATCGTACGTGTCCTCGTTCAGAGACGGGATCTGATGGATCCGGAGGGATCACATGATTTAACTTCTTCTGAATCATAACGTCATCATGTGGAGTAGAACTGAGTGTTGGTGTGAATTGATCTGTTGTTTCATGACAGGTCGGAGAAAATGGCGCCGGTAAAACCACCGTCCTCAAACTGCTGATGGGCGAGTTGACGCCTGTCAATGGAATGAGACAAGCTCACAGGTGAGACAAGCGACCAATTGAAGAAGGGGAAGAACCCATTTCATCACATGACTCTTTGTATGCAACAGGTACTGGGACGTTTTCAGGGAACCATTGGTTCTCTTTGTAACTGGGAACATTGATTCTCCTTCGGTCACGTGTTGCGAACACGATGTCTCAAACGCTTTGAGGGAATTTCCTTATATTTGACACCAACGTTCCCTTCGACTCAAAGATGAATTAATTAGATAATTCAGATGTCACAGTGACCTCATCTGCGTGAGGAACAACATGCTCTGATTGGTGGAGACAAACAACCACAGGAAGAAATTCTGATTAAAACCAACTTCTTTCCTTGAGCGTTTATACATTTGTAAAAGGAAGCAGGTTGTGAAGGATCTGTGTCGAGAATTGTTTTCATAGAACTGTTGGTTCATCATTTTTAAGGTCTCGATATGTAAAGAGTGTTGAGCTAATGTATATTATGATTTGGCGTTATTCAAATCAAATTTAATTGACAGATCATCAGGGAACTGTTTTAATGTCGTGTTCACTCAGACGATTGTTCCTCTGTCATCAGGAGCCTGAAGATCGGATACTTCAGTCAACATCACGTGGATCAGCTGGACCTGAACGTCTGCTCTGTGGAGCTGCTGCTCAACAAGTTCCCCGGTAACTATGGCAACGATAACCAAAGCCAGTAGTCAGTGACCGCACCCACGTGTTAAGCTGTGGTTGGCTGTCATTTGTGTGTGTGTCTCAGGTCGGACAGAGGAGGAGTACCGCCACCAGCTGGGAGGATACGGTATCACCGGAGAGCTGTCCACGAGGCCGGTGGCCAGTCTGTCAGGAGGACAGAAGAGCCGGGTGGCCTTCGCACAGATGACCATGCCATGGTAACAGAAAGCTCAGGGAACAGCTGTTGGTGCCTTTGATGATCACGATGATGGTGGTGATGATGTCATTGTGTGTCTGTTCTTTAGTCCAAACTTCTACGTCCTGGACGAACCGACCAACCACCTGGACATGGAGACGATCGAGGCTCTGGCTAAAGCGCTCAACAAGTATAGAGTGAGTGAGAGAGGGAGGACGGACAGGAGTGTGTGTGTCTCCTGTGCGTGTTCTCAGGTGTGTGATGTCATCTGTTTCAGGGCGGAGTCATCCTGGTGTCTCATGACGAGCGTCTGATCCGGTTGGTGTGTAAGGAGCTGTGGGTGTGTGAATGTGGGAAAGTTCGACGAATCGACGGCGGCTTCGACGAGTACAGAGACATCCTGCACGAGCAGTTCAGGAAGGAGGGTTACCTGTGAGGCTCCGCCCACTGCGGAATGACCACCAGTAACATAGACCCTGCCCACTCCATAATAACACATGTCACAGCAGCCAATCAGCAGCCAGGGCAGGCCGGAGGATGTTTCCTTCTCGGAGCTGTCTCCCTGCCTCAGGTGATGTGAGCTGATTGGTTGTCGTCACCTGGTGAGGTCACAGCGGACTTGTCGTGTTTTGTATGGACTCAGCAGAGATTTGACATTTTATCTGTTTTAAAAGACGTGACGTTGAACAAACGTTGACATTCTGAGACAAACAATAAAAACATGAGTCATTTCCTCGTCTGAACTTTTTCTTCAGTCGTGATGTCACTGACGTCATGAGATGTAAACATGACATAACACACGTGTGTATGTATATATGTATTGTATGTGTATATATATATATGTATAATGACAGCATTAGAAATGTGTTTAAAGTTTTATCAAAGTTAAATAATTTGGGTTAAGCTTATTCAGGGGCAACGACATTAGACTCAGGCTCCGCCCACACGGAAAAATCACCACTGTTGCCGTGGTTACATCTGCTTGAGTTCTCCAGCTGCTGAATCTGAGACTTGTCTCGTTTTAGTTTGAAAACTCTGGGTGTGTGTTTTAATGAAGACGCCCACGTTCTCTTCCTGATTGGTTCTTATCAGTCACATGACTCGACTACCAGCAGTGAACCCAAAGTGTTGCTAACACTTCCTGTCAGTTCCAAGCTCGTCACTAAGCAACCAACTGCAGAGGAGACAATCTACTTCCTGATCACGTGACCCTGCCTGCTTGTTGATAAAAGCTTTATTCATGAGGGGCAGAGCGGTCGTCCTCCAACCAGAAGGTCTGTGGTTCAATCCTCAGTCTTCCCATCTGCCTGCCGAAGTGTCCTTGGGCAAGATACTGAACCCCTAAATGGCCCCTAATGGCCCTAATAGAATGCACTAATCTTCAAAAAGGCATAATTAATGAACTGGAAATGACACGAGACATATCTCCTGGCTCTGATTGGCTGATGCTCATTGGTCAGGTTGGTCATGTGACTGAAAATGACAACAATCATCTGAGGAAATGAGTTTATTTCCAAAGGTCAGAGTGAACATTTGATGAGAAACCAAAGACAGTGAGGTCAGAGGTCACATGACCAGTGGTGAGTTGGTGGCGTCTCTACTGCTCTGGTGTCCATGCTGCTGATGTCTCTTGCTGCGTCTTCCCCCTGAGGTGAGGGAGGACAGCGTCCCTGTAGAACATCTCAAGTCTGGACACCGTCTCCCCCCAGAGGTCAGGGTCAAAGGTCACCGGGACGATGGCTGTCTCCTTTGTTGTGAAGACTACGAGATCGGCCCGTTGCAGTCCCGTCACTGCCAGCTGACACTGGATCTGTGTGAAGTAGCTGTGAGACGTCTTCAGCTGGTAGACTGGAGACTGGGACAGGAAGACAACGAGGGGACGTTAGAGACGAGGACAAGTGAGGCTGGAAGTTGAGGACAGATAAAGGACATGAAACGAGGAAAGGACAGGCGATGGACTAAATCAGTTTAACAACAGGAAGGAGACAAACCACGTTAAAGAAACCTACCCCCTCACGTCCGACATCGTCCTGTATTTCCAGACAGAAGCCAGGGTCGTCCCTGCAGGCGTCCTCCACACGTCTCTGTCTGTGTTTGTAGGGACACTTCACCTCCAGCAGCCATTGGCCAGTCAGGCTGTCCCTCACAATCCCATCAGGACTTGCAGCCAACCACGGCCGCTGGGCGTCGATGAACAGACCACAGTCCTGAACCGCGACCGGCCGACCTAACGCCGAACTCTTGAGCTTCTGCAGAATGACATCATCAAAGTCATCATTTAAGGATCTTTACGTGTTTGACGTGTTGGTGTTCTGCTCTGGGCTCAGTGAGGAGCTGTACCTGGTACCTGCCCACGACCTCGGCCTCCATGTCGACCCCCCAGCTCATGGCCCTGGTCTGGACTCTGCGTCCCTCACCTGTTCAATCAGAGTCCTTGATGAGGAACTACTCACTCACCCTGAAACCAGGTTTTAACTCTAACTCAGTTACTTGCACCAGGTGTAAGAGGGCGTGGTTTACCTGTGATAGCAGTCAGGTAGGAGGTGGGCGGGGTTTGGCTCTTGCCATTAACGAACCGGCAGTGAGCGACGCTATGAGCCACAGAGGCTGTGATCCGGTTCCTCCTCCATGAAAACCAGTCCTGGTTGGTCCTCTGTCCACGGGTCAGAACCTCCACCTCCTTCACCACAGCCCTGTCTACCTGGACCCCCAGACCCAGAGGAACCTGCTCTGGTCTGGGACAGCCTCTGTTGGAGACCTGATCTGCTTTTTGAGGAGGACCTGGATCTGTGGCAGACGTCTGAACTAGTTTCTTAGTCGGTCTCTGATCGGGGGTCTGAGCACGGGGGTTCCGTCCACCACCACAATAAGGTCTTGCTGTAGGAACCAGGTCAGCCTGGGTGGTGCTGTCCACATGTTGGCTCCCAGTGTGAGTGGGGTGCTCGGCTCCAGATCTGGTCATTTGTGTCCTACTGGTTCTGGTGTCAGTTGTTTTAGTGGTTTTGGGCCGTGCTCCATTTCCAGGAGTCTGGATAGATGGATGGTACCGGACCTGAGGCAGGATGGTTTCCTGGGTCCGACCGGTCACAGACGCCTGACCTCCTGTCCACGATTTGTTTTTCTGCATTATCAAGTCGTCTGCGTCAGAATCAGAATCATATTTAACGACTGGACTAAGAAAACATCTGAAACGAGTCTGATCATAAAATCACATGAAAAACAAACTGACTGATGATGAAGCAGCGTTTTCTTCTGTTAAGGAACCAAACATCTGATGAGTCAACTTTAAAGAGCGGAACACGGCTCACATGAAAGTGTCATGTTTCATGTGACCTGTGACCTGTGACATGTTTCATATGACATGAAATGTGACCTGTGACATGTTTCATATGACATGTGTGACCTGTGACATGTTTCATATGACATGTGACCTGTGACATGTTTCATATGACATGAAATGTGACCTGTGACATGTTTCATATGACATGTGACCTGTGACATGTTTCATATGACATGTGACCTGTGACATGTGTGGAACTTGGTGGATTTGTATTGAGAAAATTAGTCAAATAAAATTATAAAACTTATTGTCTCTGACGCTTCGTTATTTCCACACGTAAAAACACAAACCACAGTTTCTGCAGCGGAGCTTTTATTTTGTTGTCTGTTCTTGACACGAGGAAGAAACAGGAAGCTGAAGAGCCTTGTGTCACATAGTAAATCTTCCTCCCGTAAACTAACTCTTGGTTCCGTCTGAATATTTGAATTTAATTTATAAATGTTACACCGGATGTTTACATTTCGCGTGTCCTTAATGTCAAAACAACAAACAACCTGAAACGTAACAACAAGACGACCCGGCAGCAGGTGGGTTCGGGTCTTTGCTGCGTTAGCTCGGGTTGAAGCAGGTCAGATCTGGTTCGTTCCGATTGAACCAGGTTTGACTTAGATAGTTCGGGTTAAAGTAGGTTAAACAGAGTTAGTTGTAGTTAACTGGAGCGAATCCTACCTGGACGTGAAGTCCGGCTGAGACCAGAACAGAAGTGATTCTATAAGTGCTGACTCATCGTCTCGTGACGTCTGGTGACGTCCCGTGTCCGGTGCTCGGGATCGATCGACTCGTTCGTTTTTAATTCACTTTATGAAACTTCTTAATGTGACTGATCCAGTTCGTGTTACAGATCCACGGTTAAAGTTCATCCCACAAGAAAAGAGCCTGAAACATTCGGTGTGGTGATACCGCCCCCTGCTGGCCGATCAGTCACAGACACGTTTAACTTTCACATAAATAGAACCAATTAAAACCAATGATTTTAAATCCACGTGTTGTTTTCTTTGATAATCCCCAGGGGGGTGTCATGGCGGTGTCTCAGGTGAGTCCAGGTGTGTTCCTCAGTGATCTGGACTCAGCTCTCAGCCTCAGTGTGTTGAGCAGCAGGAACATCTCGCTCATCGTGAACGCCAGTGGCCTGGAGGCTGTGAGCTACCCTCCACTGGACCTGCAGCTGCTGCACGTCCCCGTCCAGGATCAGCCTCACGCCCCCCTGAGCCACTACTTTGAATCTGTGGCTGAACGGATCCGTCAGAACCACACAGGGGCCACGCTGGTCCACTGCACCGCCGGCAGGAGCCGCTCCCCCGCCCTGATCATGGCCTACCTGATGAGGTGACACCCCCGACCTGGGGTCTGAAACCGCTGGGGTCTGTGTGCTCATTTGAGACTCTGATCGGGTTCTGGTCTGTGTTTCAGGTGTGAGGGTCTCAGCCTCCGTCGGGCGTATGAGCAGGTTCTGGAGCAGAGACCCTTCATCAGACCCAACGCTGGATTCTGGCGGCAGCTGATGGACTATGAGCGGACTCTGTTTGGCAGGAACTCTGTGCGGATGGCGAGGACGTCCTGTGGCGTCCTGCCTGAGGCTCTGCAGGACTCTGAGGACTCTGAGGACTCTGAGGACTCGGCGGCGTACTGCGTGAACGGCTGAGGAAACAGATCCAGATTCTCCTGAAGGTCCAGAAATTCACACGTCACAGAAAAACAACAAAAACTGAACGAATGTAAAGAAAATGAAAACATGAATCAGTTGATTTGATGAAACGTGACTCTGGATATTTTCTAAATATATAAACAAATCAGCTCTGACAACAAACTGAACTGTTTAAGGTGTTTTTAACAGTTTCAATCATTTCTCAGGTCTCATGTGTGACGGACACAAACTGGACTCATCAGGTAGAAAAACACAAAACAAAGTTTATTCTTGTAGAAGTAAAGTGAAAACATGGAGTGAGCGATCAGGCCCTGGTCTCAGTACTGGTTCAGGTCCTGGTCTCAGTACTGGTTCAGGTCCTGGTCTCAGTACTGGAAGCTCCTCTTGGTCTGGATGTCGTCGAGGATCTGCTGCAGCTCCTCGTCCTCGAAGCGTCCCTCCAGACTGAGAACAGATCAGAGAGATTTAGAAGGTTTCAGCAGCAGCTGACTGAAGATCAGATGTTTGATGTTCATGCTTTGAGGCTCAGTGAGGTTCTGACCTGGGGATCAGAGCTTTGGCCTCCTCTGCAGCCTCCGGACACAGGTTCGCTAAACTCGACAACTCGAACTTATGAAGCTTCTTCTGCAGGAGGAGACTGAAAGGGGTCAGAGCACAAACTCCTGCTTATCTTCCAATCAGGCGAGAGGTGGACAGGTGGAGGTGGACAGGTGGAGGTGGACAGGTGGAGGTCTACCTGCGCACGGCCGTGATGGTCTCTCGGTTCTTGAAGCGGCTGAACCGAGCCGTGTAGTTCAGAGTCTTCATGAAGACCTCGGACAGTTCCTGCTCGTCCTCCGCGCTCTCGTTCTGCTGCTTCCTGTGCTCCAGCAGCATGTGGACCTCCGAGTTCAGCAGGGTCTCTGCATTCTCAAACTCTGAAACACAAGCACACATCAGACCTGGACCTGGTGTGTCCTGGACCTGATGTGACCTGATGTGACCTGGTGTGACATGGACCTGATGTGATGGGGACCTGGTCTGGACCTGATGTGATGGGGACCTTATCTGGACCTGATGTGACGTGGACCTGATCTGGACCTAATGTGATGTGGACCTGATGTGATGTGGACCTGGTCTGGACCTGATGTGATGGGGACCTGATGTGATGTGGACCTGATGTGATGTGGACCTGATGTGATGGGGACCTGATGTGGTCTGGACCTGATGTGACGTGGACCTTATCTGGACCTGATGTGACGTGGACCTGATCTGGACCTAATGTGATGTGGACCTGATGTGATGTGGACCTGGTCTGGACCTGATGTGATGGGGACCTGATGTGATGTGGACCTGATGTGATGTGGACCTGATGTGATGGGGACCTGATGTGGTCTGGACCTGATGTGACGTGGACCTTATCTGGACCTGATGTGATGTGGACCTGATCTGGACCTAATGTGATGTGGACCTGATGTGATGTGGACCTGATGTGATGTGGACCTGGTCTGGACCTGATGTGATGGGGACCTGATGTGATGTGGACCTGATGTGATGTGGACCTGATGTGATGGGGACCTGATGTGATGGGGACCTGGTCTGGACCTGATGTGACGTGGACCTGATCTGGACCTAATGTGATGTGGACCTGATGTGATGTGGACCTGATGTGATGTGGACCTGGTCTGGACCTGATGTGATGGGGACCTGATGTGATGTTGACCTGGTCTGGACCTGATGTGATGAGGACCTGATGTGACGTGGACCTGGTTTGGACCTGATGTGATGTGGACCTGATGTGATGTGGACCTGGTTTGGACCTGATGTGATGTGGACCTGATGTTATGTGGACCTGGTTTGGACCTGATGTGATGAGGACCTGGTGTGATGTGGACCTGGTTTGGACCTGATGTGACGTGGACCTGATGTGATGTGGACCTGGTTTGGACCTGATGTGATGTGGACCGGATATGACGTGGACCTGGTGTGATGTGGACCTGATGTGATGTGGACCTGGTTTGGACCTGATGTGATGTGGACCTGGTTTGGACCTGATGTGATGAGGACCTGGTGTGATGTGGACCTGGTTTGGACCTGATGTGACGTGGACCTGATGTGGTGTGGACCTGGTTTGGACCTGATGTGATGTGGACCGGATATGACGTGGACCTGGTGTGATGTGGACCTGGTCTGGACCTGATGTGATGTGGACCGGATATGACGTGGACCTGGTGTGACGTGGACCTGATGTGGTGTGGACCTGGTTTGGACCTGATGTGATGTGGACCGGATATGACGTGGACCTGGTGTGATGTGGACCTGGTCTGGACCTGGTGTGATGTGGACCTGGTCTGGTAGATCTTTAGACACTGACCTTTAGGAAACAGCAGCTGTGACGCGTCTTCTTCAACATCACCGACATGAGGAGGAGCAGCGCCGGCTCCCGTCGCCATGACGACACTTCCGCGGGGACCCGCTCCGGGATTCTGGGGGAACCGGGGACAGCTACCGGGGACAGTTCCCGGGGACACTTACCGGGGACAGTTCCCGGGGACACTTACCGGAGCAGCTAACGGGGACAATAGCAGGTCGCGTGCCTCGGCGCGTTCAGCCTCCAATACAGAATCACTTCCGGGTCCCATAACAGCTACTTCCTGTCTGCCGTTTGAATCTTTCTCAATAAGAGCTGTTACAAGCAGCGCCCCCGGCGGAGGGCAACTGTCAGTGTTAACTGTCGTGACAATAAGTGAATCATGTTTTCTTCATAACAATAATAGACAACAATAACAATGTACTTATAATAAGGACCATATTCAATAACAATAATGATACAAGTATCATAATTGTGACGTCATTATTACATAATAATTATATAACAGTTATGATAATAGTTTTGGTTATTTTAATTTCAACATGTCCTGACGCCAGGTGGCGCTCGAGGACTGACCGACTATGGGTTTCAGAGATAAAAACACTGCGTTGGCCGGGAATCGAACCCGGGTCAACTGCTTGGAAGGCAGCTATGCTCACCACTATACCACCAACGCTGATGACCCGCAGGTGAACCGCTTCAGATCAAAACCTTCCTGAACCCTCAGAAGCAGAAGCAAAAAGGATTCATTGCCAAGTAGGTTTAAACCTACCTGGAACTTTCTTTGGTAAAAAAGGTGCAAACATTGAACATAAAACATAAAAACACAATGAGTACTTCACATAAGAAAGAAATAGCTATATATATGCAAGATATAAAAAGTGTTGTGGCGGGAGGTTTTGGTCGTGATGGCCCGCAGCCTCCTTCCGCAGGGAGGAACTAATCATCAATAATAAAACCTGCTCAAGTGAATAAATATAAATATATATTATTAATGAGCCTAATAAACTAAATGAGAAACTCATTAAGTCAATGTGTCAATGTGTGTCCGTTCTTCTTCTTCTTCTTCTTCTTCTTCTTCATCTTCTTCTTCTTCTTCTTCATCCTCAGGAGAACGTGGCTGAAGTGAAGTTTGCCTCAGAGTTGGTGGAAACTTCCCAGCATGCACCTGTTTGTACTTGTTTCATCATGTGTCACTAAGGACCCCCAGGGGACAGAGTCTGTGGGGACGTCTGGACACTGGAGGCCAGAGGCAGCTTCACTAACGGCCAATTAACAGCAGGGAACCATGGGAGGACACACGCTGTCGCCATGGTTACAGAAGCAGGTCCAGTCCAATGTGACCTGGTGTCCCCCACAGGAAGACGAGGGACCAAACGACCGGGACATAACAATAAGTAATACATTTCAAAATAAAAGCCTCGGGTGACTGAACCTACAACCTGATGATACATCAGAATCGATCAGAATTGATATTGTCTCTCAGGATGTGTTTCTATGTCCAGTTGGACAAGTGGACGACTCAGAGACATTTCCTGAGTCTTTGTTCGATTCCTGGTTGAAGGGAAATGTGCCAGTGGCTCATAAACCAGAGCTTCATGATGTGACCTCACTGGGAGGTGGTTCACTGACTGGTGATGCTCTGGGGGAACTGGGTTTGATCACAAACAACAAAGTGATAACTGGTCTCTCTGCTTTATTCTGGACAAATGTGTTGAACCAGATTATATTTCAACCAATCAAATCAATTTCCAGCACAAACATAAACTTTCTTTTCTGACGCCAAACAGTATCAGTAAATATTCACTGTGACTGTCCCCCATCATATAGAGCTGAGACAGCCCCCCCCCCGCGCGCGCGCCCCTTCAGTCTCCATCCAAGAGGCCAACGTGTCAGTGTTGCAGAGTGAGCAGCAGGGGGCGTCCTTCTCACGGTCACGAGTCAGGGACGTGACCATAAACCACCGGAGACTCATTGAAGCAGCTGTTTCCCTTTGACGCAGAAGTTTGTGTAGTGTCTTATAATATAATTTACTCAAATATAATACATTGCATAAATGATATTATTATAAATGATCAAAGGTTCAGACGGGAGGAGACAACAATCATCATTCAGTGAACTTTATTGACACTAAACTTTTTCGACAGTCGGACGTAAACCCTATCTTTTATCATTTTGTTTAAACTTTGCCGAATCTCTTGCATTTTGATACCATAAATTATGGGATGGAGCAGAGGAGGGATGGCAAAGAAATTCATACAGATGAAAATATTCACAGCTTTTGGAACTTCATAAGTCAGACGATTAGAAAGGACTCCAAAGAAGGAGGCCACAGAGAAGTTGAGGAAGGTGAGCAGGTGAGGCGTGCAGGTCTGCAGCGCTCGTCTCCGGCCCTCCTGAGATGTGCTCAGCGTGACCTTGAGGATGTGGAGGTAGGACAGGAGGACCAGGCCACAGGGGCAGAGGAGGACACAGACAGCGCAGCACAAACCGAACACGCTGATCACAGTCGTCTGTTTACAAGAAAGCTTTGAAATCACCAAACTGTCACAAATGAGTTTATCCACCGCGTGCTGGCACAGAGGGATGGTGGACGTCAGATAAACCTGGACGGCCGAGCTGCAGCTGAGGGTGACGTAGACCAGGGTCAGCATCAGTTTGACCTTCGCTGGCGTCATGATGGAGTGATACAGCAGAGGTTTACAGATGGACACGTACCGGTCGTAGGCCATCAGAGCTAAGATACAAAACATACAGCCGGCGTACACGTTGGTGAAAAACACTTGAGTCAAACATCCAGTCAGAGACGTCTCCTGGCTGCCGGACAGGAGACGTCTGAGGACGATGGGACACACCGAGGAGCTGCCCATCAGGCCGCTCAGAGACAGGTTCACTAACAACACGTACATGGGTCTGTGGAGGCGGGACTCCACACACACAACCACAACAAGGAGCACGTTCACACACAGTCCGGACACGTAGAAGACAAACACACAAACGACAAGTGCAAAATGATCCAGACCCAGAGAGCCGTAGATTCTAAAGTCAATGGGGGGGCTGGACACGGATCTGTTCATAGTGCAAGTGAATCAGAACCAAAGAAGAGACGGAATCAGACTCTTCACCAGTTCCACCTGTCGGCTTCTCTCTCCTCCACAGAGTCCTCCTGCTCTCGTGTTTTATAACGTTTCCCTCCGAGCTGACGTCACCTCATCACCTCAGCTCTGAACCTCTGAGGATCTGAGGATCTGAGGATCTGAGGATCTGAGGATCTGAGGATCTGAGGATCTGAGGATCTGAACCTCTGAGGATCTGAGGATCTGAGGATCTGAGGATCTGAGGATCTGAGGATCTGAGGATCTGAACCTCTGAGGATCTGAGGATCTGAACCTCTGAGGATCTGAGGATCTGAGGATCTGAGGATCTGAGGATCTGAAGATCTGAACCTCTGAACCTCTCCAGATCCAGGTCTCAGATGGAAACACAGTTCAGCAGAATCTGATATCTGATACTCTGATCTGATGTTTTAATATTGTTCTTTTATGTTCAGTGAACCAATGAACGACACCAAGACAATTTGCTGTTGTGCAAACATACTTGGCAAACAAAAGAATTCAGATTCATATTCTGATTCTGATAAAGCTTAACTAACCACTGGTTCTTCAAACAACTGGGAACCAGGTCACTCAGACTCAAAGCCCACACACACACACACACACACACACACACACACACACACACACACACACACACACACACACACACACACACAGCAGCGCTACTTGTTGGTTTTAGGTTGAACACAATATGTAAATGACCTCGTTTCCACTTGAATTTGACTGGATGACATCACAGGACCAGTATGGAGGCCTGTTCTGGACTCTCTCTCTCCGGTCCACCACAGCCTTTGGGCCTCCGTAAAGCTCCACCCTGATGTTAATAAGGATCAGGGTCAGGGTCAAGGTCAGGGTCAGGGTCAGGGTCAGGGTCAGGGTCAGGGTCAGGGTCAGGGTCAGGGTAAGGGTCAGGGTCAGGGTCAGGGTAAGGGTCAGGGTCAGGGTCAGGGTCAGGGTCAGGGTCAGGGTAAGGGTCAGGGTCAGGGTCAGGGTCAGGGTCAGGGTCAGGGTAAGGGTCAGGGTCAGGGTCAGGGAATCCGACTGTGACCTTTCACTTAGAGAAACACATCAAGTTCTCATTAATATCAGGGTTGGTTTACTTTAATAATTACTGTCCTTAATAATATCGTAGCAAGGTTTTGACACAGGGACAGATGAAATATGACATGTTCAATTAAAACTGTAAACTGTAAATAAACCATTTCTTATGATGTCTGTATTAAGAGTTAAACCTCGTCACAATAAAATGATCCTTTTTCAACCAAATCAAGTTCATCTTTTCAGTTTAAAAGTTCCTGAAATGTTTCTCCCAATGAACAGCTTCATTATTCCACATGAATTCAAATAGTTCAATCTTTACACAGTTGAAGTGATGTTGAAAGTGATGAGAAGTGGAATCAGAGTCACTGAGCTGGTCCCTGGTTCCATAGCAACTTGATATATTCTGGTTCCTTAGTGTTGGATTAGATCTCATCTATCTAATCTAATCTGGTTCCTTAGTGTAGTCAGTTACTTAATTAGTTACTTAAAGGTTCAGTGACAAATAGTGCTGAATCAGAATTATGCTGCAGCTGAACATGATACAAAATGAATCTCAGTTGATCTGTTCATTTACTTTTATTCACATTAAGCAGATTTTTCAGGTGTCAGAACATTTAAAGTCACATTTTCCTCCCAAAGAGCAGATTCTTGTATATGATGCGTATTCTGGTCATTTGCAGTCCGTACAGTAAAGGGTTGATGAGCGGCTGACACGTGAGCCAGTACAACGACAGCACAACACGCAACGCTTTGGGGACTCTGCTCATATCACACCTGCTCTGAACGATTTCAAAGAAAACTCCGAAGGAGAAGTTGAGCAGCGAGAGGAGGTGGGGGGTGCAGGTGCTGAGGGCTTTTTGTCTCGTCTGCTTGGAACCAGAGAAACAAACCTTTAGAATCCTCACGTACGAGTAGAGGATTAAAACAACGAGACCAAAGATGACTGTAAACATGTGAGTGAGTCCTAAGACGTTGAGGACTTTGGTGTCGGAACACGACAGCTTGACGATATAATAATTATCACAGTAAACCTGGTTGATGATGTTTCCACACAGATGTAAAGGGGCAGTCAGACAGAAGATGAAGAAAGTGTTGTTTAATAGAGGATAAATCCAACTTAAAGCAACGAGCCTGGCGATCTTATTAGAAGTCATACGTGTGTTGTAGTGCAGAGGACAACATATAGCAAGATATCTGTCATAGGACATGATGGCTAACGTGAAAAACTCCACGCCGCCATAAGAGTAGAGACAGAAAACCTGCAGGAGACAAACTGAAGCAGAAACAGTGTGAACGTCTGAGAGGATCTGGATCAGGAGCAGAGGAAACAACCCTGTACTACCATACAGCTCATTCACAAACAGGCTGCACAGGAACACGTACATAGGTTCATGGAGACTTCTGTTCATACAGATAACTACAATCAGCAGCACGTTGGCACAAAGGATCAACAAGTACAACATGAAAAGTATCAGGACACACAAGTATTTAAAAAGTCCCGTGTCAACGTGGGCACCGAGCGTGAAATAAGAAACTTCTGTGGAGTTCACTGTGATCTTCATTTCAGTCCTTTAAGTGAAGATTAGCACTGTTCAGGGAATAAATACATTATGTATTTATACATACATATATATATATATATATATATGTATGTATAAATATATAAGTCAAACTTACCAAAACTTTATTTAAATTCAATATAACAGGTTGTCACTGCAGTGCTCACAGTCACCGGGCTGTGGTGGTGACTTCCTTGACTGAGCCCTGCTGAGCCTTATGAAGTTGATCTGTCACTGGTTCCACTGGTTCCACTGGTTCCACTGGTTCCACTGGTTCCTGCTGCCGTCAGAGGAGTGGGCGTCGAACCTTTTCTGTGACTGATGGCTGCTCCCTCTCAGGAGCCCAACGTCTCTCCAGAGCAAAGTCAGCTCATGTGTTTTCACATGTTTGAAAAAGGGTCTGATTCAGAATCACAAAGTCTCACTACAGAGCGCTTATAATAATATATATATATACTATATTATATTATATTATATTTTATTTATATATTATATAAATAGAAAACTGACTGTAGGATAAAATGGTCAGTGCAATCATGATGAAACCTTTGGAATGACCTCAGTGACCTTTCCAGCGTTTCTCTAAATGTTCCAGTCGAGCTCGCGACCTGAGAAGAGGATTCTTTCTTATTCTGAAAAATAAACTGGGATTCAAATATATTTTTAGTGATGATGTCACTTGAGTTCACAGTTAAGGAAATGATTTAATTGTTACGTCAGAGAGAATAAATATATTCTATGAATCATTATCAATCCTTTGACAATCTTATCATAAACAACTCACCACTGATTCTTTTAGTTTTAACAGCTTATATTGATCATTGAATAATTGTTCGTGCAGAGAAATGATTTCTGACTTTTTAAACAGACGGTTTTACAGAAAATCTTTAGTAGAAACAATTGCTGTGAAGGACAAACAGTGACAGATCTGTAAAAGAGACAGAAACTGGTGCTTCTTCTGAACTTAAGGATTTTAATCACAAGATTCTCATGACACAAATTTTAATATCATCGAGAACAGAAATATACATTCACTTCTCTACGGGTTCCATCGACATGAATTCTGTGAGGAAAGTGAAATCATTTAGTGAAAGATCATTTTTAACCACAGAAGAGAGGAAGAGAAAAGTAAATCCAGCTCCTGGTCCCAGTCTCAATAATGAAGACACCAGTAAACTGTGAAACACTTAATATCACAAAGTTCTCTGAAGACCTGTCTTTTAAAAATTCAGAGCTCAAAGGCTCGGAGGCCGGTCAGGGGAGAAGCACGGGAGCTCCTCAGGCGGGCGGCCCAGAGACCGATCGGGGACAAGGACTCCGACCTCAGCCCTGCACGTGGGGCAGGAACCGGACTCGCAGCCGAATAGGCGCTGCAAGGACCTCCGACGCTGGAACCTGAGCAACGCCAGCCGGGACCCCCCGGCGCGGGACAGGGACTGGAGCAGACTCCGTAGGGGCCTCTGACGCCTCAACAGGAGTGTCGTCTGCCGGGACCCTCCGGCATGGGACAGGGACTGGAGCTGGCGAGCGAAGGACCTCTGACGCCTGCAGAGGAGAGACGTCAGCCGGGACTCTCCGGCGCGGGGCAGGGTCTGGAGCAGGGACTGGAGCTGGCACCGCCAAGACCTCTGACGCCGGAAGGGAAGGGAGCGGGGGAGTGTTTGTGAATTTAGGTTGAAACCAGTTGAGATGCCTTCTGAGTGAGAAGGGGGCGTGTCCTCTTGATGGTTCCTGGAGATCAAAGTCATACTCAGCTCGTTGTCAAGGTAAATTTTCAGCTGGTGTGTGGTCGTCCACTCAGAGACGTCAGTCAGAGACAGACAGAGACTCGTACTTCATGAGGTAGGAAGATCAGGGAGAGAGTAGAGCCTGAGACACCCAGGTCCTGAAGGGAGGAAATCCGGATCTGGTGGTTCACTGTGTCAAATGAGAAGAGAGGTCTAGAAGGACAAAGACAGAGGACAGAGGACAGAGGACAGAGGACAGAGGACAGAGGACAGAGGACAGACGAAAGAGGACAGAGGACAGACGAAAGAGGACAGAGGACAGAGGACAGAGGACAGAGGACAGAGGACAGAGGACAGAGGACAGAGGACAGAGGACAGAGGACAGAGGACAGAGAAGCTGTTCTAGCATGGTGAAGATGATCAGAGACAAGGAGGACAGTCTCAGTTGAGTGGAACCAGACTGGTGAGGGTCAAGAAGGTTGTTCTGGTGTAGATAGTGAACAAGGGGGCAGGTGGTCGGGGGGGGCGGTGGTCACCAAGGTAAGAACCTGATTGGGAGTGAAAGAGGAAAGTGAAGGGGTTAAAGATTAAGATGATGGATATGTAGTTACAGACGGAGGATTATAAAATGAGGAGCGTAGGTCATCAAATCAAATCCAATCAAATCAAAGTTTATTGTCACATGCACCAATGACAGCGTCATCGGAGCAGTGGAATTCTTGTGACCTGGCAAACATCTAACAGTAGGTGACTTTACAAAATGTTATGTTATATGTAACATAACACATAACATAACATTGTAACATATAACACATCTGACTTTTTTGTAAAGTAGTTGACAAAGTGTTGTGGTAGAAGGGTGGGTGGGGGGGGGGTCTATTTACCTCAACGGTAGAAAGTAAAATAGAACTTAGTCTTTAACAGAACTGGAATATAAGTCAAGCACTTTAACTGTGACTGGTTCTATTGACCTCTTTACAACACTTGAGTGAAACAGGACAAAGAAACCTCTCCTGGAACCGTCACCTTATCGTGGTGGAGAGGTTTGCGTGTCCCTGTGAACCTGAGGGCTGTGTTGTCTGGAGCCTTGTGCTCCTGGTAGGGTCTCTCATGGCAGAGTGGTCTCAGGTGAGGGGCCAGACTAAGAATGGTTCAAAAATCCTCAATGAATATCGGAAAAAGAGGAGATGTGACCCGGCCCGGAGGAAGCCCGGGGCCCCCGCCTGGAGCCAGGCCCAGACGGAGGGCTCGATGGCGAGCGCCTGGTGGCCGGGTTTGCCACGGAGCCCGGTCGGGCACAGCCCGAACAAACTACGTGGCACCCCCCCTCTCTTCATCTCATGGGCCCACCACCTGTGGGAAGACCCGTTGGGGTCGGGTGCGCAGCCACATGGGTGGCAGCGAAGGTCAGGGGTCTCGACGGACCAGACCCGGGCGGCAGAAGCTGGCTCTGGGGACGTGGAACGTCACCTCGCTGTGGGGAAAGGAACCGGAGCTTGTGAGGGAGGTGGAGCGCTATCAGTTAGATCTGGTGGGGCTTACCTCCACGCACAGTCTCAGCTCTGGTACTGTACTCCTGGATAAGGGTTGGACTCTATTCTTCTCCGGAGTTGCCAAGGGCGTGAGGCGCCGGGCGGGTGTGGGGATACTCATAAATCCCCGGCTGAGCGCCGCGGTGTTGGAGTTTACCCCGGTAGACGAGAGGGTCGCCTCCCTGCGCCTAAGGGTTGTAGGGGGGAAAACTCTGACTGTTGTTTGTGCGTATGCACCAAACGGCAGCTCAGAGTACTCAGCCTTCTTGGAGACCCTGAATGGAGTCCTGTATGGGGCTCCAGTAGGGGACTCCGTAGTTCTGCTGGGTGACTTCAACGCCCACGTGGGCAACGATGGAGACACCTGGAGAGGCGTGGTGGGGAGGAACGGCCTCCCTGATCTAAACCCGAGCGTTCGGTTGTTATTGGACTTCTGTGCTAGTCATGGATTATCCATAACAAACAACATGTTCGAACATAAGGGTGCTCATAAGTGTACCTGGTACCAGAGTACCCTAGGCCGAAGATCAATGATCGATTTTGTGATCGTGTCATCTGATCTGAGGCCGCATGTTTTGGACACTCGGGTAAAGAGAGGGGCGGAACTGTCAACCGACCACCATCTGGTTGTGAGTTGGATCAGGGAATGAGGGAAATTTCCGGATAGACCTGGTAAGCCCAAACGAGTAGTGCGGGTGAACTGGGAACGTCTGGAGGAGGCCCCCGTCCTAGGTATCTTCAACTCACACCTCCGGCGGAGCTTTTTCTGGCATTCCTGTGGAGGTTGGGGGCATTGAGCCGGAGTGGGCGATGTTCAAAGCCTCCATTGCTGAAGCTGCGGTGGCTAGCTGTGGCCTCAGGGTCTTAGGTTCCTCAAGGGGCGGTAACCCTCGGACACCGTGGTGGACACCGGTGGTCAGGGAAGCCGTCCGATTGAAGAAGGAGGCCTTCCGGGATATGATATCCTGGAGGACTCCTGACTCGGTTGCAGGGTACCGACAGGCCCGAAGGGCTGCAGCTGCTGCCGTGTCGGAGGCTAAGCAGCGGGTGTGGGAGAAGTTCGGAGAGGCCATGGAGAAGGACTTTCGGTCGGCACCAAAGTGTTTCTGGAAGACTATCCGGCACCTCAGGAGGGGGAAACGGGGAACCATCCAAGCTGTGTACAGTAAGGATGGGACTCTGTTGACCTCAACTGAGGAGGTCGTCGGACGTTGGAAGGAACACTTTGAGGAACTCCTGAATCCGAATAACACGCCCTCTATGTTGGAGGCAGAGCTCGAGGTTGATGGTGTTTCGTCGTCAATTTCCCTGGTGGAGGTCACTGAGGTAGTCAAACATCTCCGCAGTGGCAAAGCCCCAGGGATTGATGAGATCCAGCCAGAAATGCTAAAGGCTCTGGGTGTTGAGGGGCTGTCATGGTTGACACGCCTATTCAACATCGCGTGGGAGTCGGGTACAGTGCCAAAGGAGTGGCAAACCGGGGTGGTGGTTCCCCTGTTCAAAAAGGGGGACCAGAGAGTGTGTGCCAATTACCGGGGTATCACACTTCTCAGCCTCCCTGGTAAAGTCTACTCCAAGGTGCTGGAAAGGAGGGTTCGGCCGATCGTCGAACCTCAGATTGAAGAGGAACAATGCGGTTTTCGCCCCGGACGTGGAACTACGGACCAGCTCTTCACTCTCGCAAGGATCCTGGAGGGGGCCTGGGAGTATGCCCATCCGGTCTACATGTGTTTTGTGGATCTGGAGAAGGCGTATGACCGGGTCCCCCGGGAGAAACTGTGGGAAACTTGTTCGCGAGTGAGGGTACTATGGAGCGTGAGATTGGCCGGAGAATCGGAGCAGCGGGGGCGGTATTGCGTTCGCTTTACCGCACCGTTGTAACGAAAAGAGAGCTGAGCCGCAAGGCAAAGCTCTCGATCTACCGGTCGATCTTCGTTCCTATCCTCACCTATGGTCATGAGGGCTGGGTGATGACCGAAAGGACGAGATCGCGGGTACAAGCGGCCGAGATGAGTTTTCTCAGAAGGGTGGCTGGCGTCTCCCTTAGGGATAGGGTGAGAAGCTCAGCCATCCGTGAGGAACTCGGATTAGAGCCGCTGCTCCTTTACTTAGAAAGGAGTCAGCTGAGGTGGTTCGGGCATCTGGTAAGGATGCCCACTGGGCGCCTTCCTTGGGAGGTGTTTCAGGCACGTCCAGTGGGGAGGAGACCTCGGGGAAGACCCAGGACTAGGTGGAGAGATTATATCTCAACACTGGCCTGGGAACGCCTCGGGATCCCCCCGTCAGAGTTGGTCAATGTGGCCCGGGAAAGGGAAGTCTGGGGCCCCCTGCTTGAGCTGCTCCCCCCGCGACCCGACCCCGGATAAGCGGACGAAAATGAGAGATGAGAGAGGACAAAGAAACAACTACAAGAGAAATATATTCATAGATGATTTGCTTCATTTGGTTGCCATGGTGACATCATGTTGGTATCACTAGCAGCTTCAGCACTTTCAGGCGCAGTACTCCAAGGTAGTACAGTTTCAAGTACTTCAGCTCTTCACAATATTACAGTATTCCACAGTCCCACCATACAACAGTACTCCACAGTACTTCACATTACTACAGTAATCCACAGTACCTCCGTACATCAGTACTCCACAGTACTTCACAGTACTACAGTACTCCACTAGTTCAAATGCACCATGAACTTCCTCATCGTTCAAACATTATATCGTCGGAGGTGAAGCTGCTTCTTCTTCTTCTTCTTCTTCTTCTTCTTCTTCTTCTTCTTCTTCTTCTTCTTCTTCTTCTTCTTCTTCTTCTTCTTCTTCTACTGTTTAATTCTTTCTCTACTTCCTTTGATTGGTTCAAAAGTCCAAACTCCCCAACAAAGTGTTTTCACTGCAAACCAACAGAACCAGGTTCAGTTTGATCAAATGTTAGAAATCCATGAGGCCCTATTCTACGGTGGCCCTGAGAGCTCAACGAACAGCAACTTAAGAAAACACATGCAAGTTGACAAAACACAAGCAAAGTAAGAAAACATCTTCATCGATTTCACAACACAACACAACACATTACAGAAACGCGCTGCAAATAGTCAAACGCGCTGCAAATAGTCAAACCGCGCTGCAAATAGTCCAAACCCGCGGCTCTGGTTGCCGACCCCTGTGTGGAACCGAATGTGTATGATGAATGTGTATGATGAATGTGTCCATCCCTTTTAGCTGTCCTCTGGAAACACTTCCGTTGTGTTGTCGCCTCTATTTGCAGCGCGTTTCTATTTGCAGCGCGTTTCTGTAATGTGTTGTGTTGTGTTGTGAAATCGATGAAGATGTTTTCTTACTTTGCTTGTGTTTTGTCAACTTGCATGTGTTTTCTTAAGTTGCTGTTCGTTGAGCTCTCAGGGCCACCGTACTATTCTCTTCTTAATGAGGTCCCTCTGTGGACGGCCCCTCAGCCAGAGCAGGTAAAAGAAGAGGTTTCAGAGCTTCAGCTCAGCTTTTGTTTCCACTTCTTCATGAAGCAAAAGAATCGAGATGAACTCCTCACTGGTTTCTTATTTCACTCTGGCTGCCTATGTGGACTCTGGGCTGTTGAGACCCTTGTTCTTCACGATGGTCCTGTCCTTGTACTTGTTGATCCTTTGTGCCAACGTGCTGCTGATTGTAGTTATCTGTATGAACAGAAGTCTCCATGAACCTATGTACGTGTTCCTGTGCAGCCTGTTTGTGAATGAGCTGTATGGTAGTACAGGGTTGTTTCCTCTGCTCCTGATCCAGATCCTCTCAGACGTTCACACTGTTTCTCGTCCTCTTTGTTTCCTGCAGATCTTCTGTATTTATTCTTATGCTTGTGTGGAATTGTTTAATTTAGCCGTGATGTCTTATGACCGCTACCTGGCCATCTGCTGTCCTCTGCAGTACCACACACGTATGACAAGTAGAACAGTTACGATGCTAATTGCTGTAACGTGGTTGTTCCCTTTTCTTGCGATTGTTGTTTTGATATCGTTGACTTCCCCTTTACAGCTGTGTGGAAACATCATTCACAAAGTTTACTGTGGAAACTACGCTGTGGTCAAACTGTCGTGTTCTGACACCACAGTCAACAACGTCTACGGACTCATCTACACATTTATCTCCATCGTCCTTCCTCTGGTTTTAATCCTCTGCTCGTACGTGAGGATTCTAAAGGTTTGTTTCTCTGGTTCCAAGCAGACGAGACAAAAAGCCCTCAGCACCTGCACCCCCCACCTGGCCTCGCTGCTCAACTTCTCCTTCGGGGCTTGTTTTCAGATATTCCAGAGCAGGTTTGATATGAGCAGTGTCCCACACATGTTGGGTATTCTATTATCTTTATACTTTCTAACGTGTCAGCCGCTCTTTACTCCCGTCCTGTACGGACTGAAGATGTCTAAGATCTGGATCATGTGTAAACATATGTTGTGTGGAAACATGTAGGTCAGTGGGAAAAAACTATACATGAAGTTCTTTTTTCACGTCATCATTAATGTTGCAGCTTAATGTCTGTGTGATCAAATGTATTAATACTACAAAAAATTGTTATGTTTAAATATTTTGTTTCATAAAAAGTGAGAATGTTTTTTCTTCTTCACTTGATGTTTGTGTCTAAAGTCAACGACAGAACGTTCGACTGGAACCACGTGAAAAACAAGAAGCACAATCCAGCTCCTAGTCTGGGACACGTTTACTTATTATTAACTCATGTGCTAATTATTAAAGCAATACTGAATTGTTATATGTCAAACTTTTTATAATAATTTATCAAAATAAATAAAAATAGTGAAAATTCAAAAGACGTTCAGTTTCAGAATTAGAAGTCTATTGCAACAGTTGTTTTCAAATATTACAGAGCAGGTTTGATATTAACAAACTAACAATGACAGACTTTTCTTACATTTGACGTAACTTTGTGTCTTTGAAGTTGAACAGTTGGTTTCACTTGTTGTCTTTGATCCTAATGAGTCCAGTTGTTAGTAAACAGCTTGGTGAAGGACACAGGTCATTATCCGTCCTGTGAGGACTCTGGTTGGTCTCTGTGGTCTCTGTGTCTCGTGGGAAGACGCCTCAGGGACAAACATGTTGATGCAGTGACCTTTGACCTGAGGGACAGTCGCAGCCTCTGTGGGATCAACTTCAGCCGAGTTCACTTTAATAACAATCAACAAGTTCTGTGAACACGAGGTTTCATCAGAAGAAGAAGAAGAAGAAGAAGAAGATTCCGACTGTCAACCTCATTCTCAATAAGACTCCACTCCAATCATGTTTAGAGTTAGTTGCTAACAGTAAATTCCATTTCTATTCCTAGTGACATATGATACTTATACATACGACTTCAAACTTATACATAACGATAAAAGCGTCAGCTAAATGGAATGAAATGTTGTTATAACACCAGGACATGAACTAAGAAAACATTCTGGAGTCCAGAGTCCAGATCCATGACTCGGTCCACACAAGCACTTCTTTATTATTGATATTATTAATTATGATCCTCATATTATCATCATTATTATTATAGTCTGATATCTGATTTAAACTGAATGAAGGTTCAATTTTCATTCGTTGATAAATATGAAAACACAGATTCATATAATTTACATTAAATAAAATTGACATACGGTTCATTCATGTGAACAGAAATATGTTTGAAACTTTACATCAAGATAAAATACAAACTTTCATATTTATATTGACTGTTTTTAATCAATTAGTGAATAAATCATAAAAAACGTGACTTTTAGAAGTTACACCGTTAATATCTGTGGACATGACACAGACGCTTCCTTCAGTCTTATTATATGAAAATGGAAAATAAAACTTGATTAGCTGAGTTTTCTCTATGATACAAATATTCCGGCTGTAAAACACAAACATAAAAAATGTATCAATCAATTTTTTGTCTCATTTTCAAAAACATAAAAATAATACTGATAGATTCTTCTAAAATAATCCGAAAAGTTAAGAAACAGTTTATTTCTTAATCTGATGCTTCAGTTAGATCTGCAGAATAAAGACCAAACACTTTGAATTACTGAAAAATACACTTTATTACTTTAATTCATATTTCTAAAATAAAGTAGTAAACTTGATGACATCATCAGTTTGACAGATGGAATAAAAAAAGTGATGAATCAAACTGTGAAGTTTGATTTTCACTTGGATTTATCTCCATGACGACCGAGAGAGACGGAAACATTCAAAATAAAGATTCTCTCTGTTCGTAAATAAAACACGGAGCTGAACAAGCCTCTATCGTCATGACAACACATCTTCACTAGCAGCTCATCTTTTCACATGTCGAGTAGAAAAATAAATCAAATCCACAGAGAAACCTCTGTTAGTTTAAAGGGGCCTCTCCCTCCATGGAACAGAGTCAATCTAATCTGAACGTTTTCACTTAATGAGCAGCTTCATTATTGATCCATATTTGATCAGATGAAAGATTCATTAGGAACTGAAGCAGCTTAACACAAACATCACGTTTCATCAAAGCTGGACTTTGGTTTTAAAACTTTTTCTGACACAAGATATAATTTGATCGGTTTATTTTTTCAGAAAAGTAAAGGATCCGTTTCATTCATGTTTTTTAAACATCTAACGACCTTGAGATAATGTTTTTAAGAATTGTTGGAGTATCATAATGTAATATAAGAATAAATAAAACTGATGAAATATGTTTTAATCAACTTCCACATTGAGAAACTGCAGGAAAACAAACATAAGGTTTCAACGTCATTTTCCTTCACCTCAAAACATTTGTTCTTTTCTTTGGACTCTGCTGAGTTCCCATCATGCTCTCTGCTGAGTTCCCATCATGCTCTCTGCTGAGTTCCCATCATGCTCTCTGCTGAGTTCCCATCATGCTGGTGACGGGTGCATGCACTACGCAGTTTTATGTTTAGTACGTTTCTTTTTGCTGGTTTTGTGTACACACTGAACTGTCGCTCGTACAGTATGATCGACAGTTCGTCAACTTACCGAGTGCTTGCTGCGGCTCCTTTGTTCTACCGCCGGTCTGTTTAGCAATACGCCGACGGAGGAGAAAAGTTCACCCGTTTTACCTTCCCCGTGAATTCAGCTCCGTCATCATCACAGCTGTTTACATTCCACCGCAGGCAGACAAAACGTGCGCGTTAGACGATCTGTACGGAGTTATTAATGGACTTGAGGATGCTCACCCTGAGGCAGTCTCTATTGTTGTTGGTGACTTCAATAGGGCCAATATGAGAAAAGTTCTGCCTAAATATCATCAGCATATTAACTTTCCCACCCGGGGTGACCAGACTCTGGACCATTGTTACACACAAATACGGAACAGCTACAAACCCCTCCCCCGCCCCGCTTTCGGGAAGTCGGATCACGCTTCCATGATGCTCGTCCCGACCTCCAGACCACGCCTGAAACAGGGCAGTAAAACGCTGGAGTGCTGAATCCATTAGCACTCTCCAGGACTGCTTTGGAACAACAGATTGGCAGATGTTCTGTGTTGCAGCTGATTGGGACATTAACGAATACAGAGACTCTGTCTCTTCATATATCTCCAAGATGATGTTGTCCCTAGGGTCAGTGTCAGGACTTTCCCAAAGCAAAAGCCCTGGGTAAATGGTAATGTCCGTGCTAAGCTCAGAGCACGGTCCTCTGCCCATAACTCTGGTGACCCGGAGGCTTTGAGGAAGTCCAGATGTGACCTGCGGAGGGCCATCAGAGAAGGTAAAAGAGACTTCAGGGACAAGCTGGAATCCAACTACCTCAGCTCTGACCCCCTTCCTGTTTCATTCCCTATATCACAATAAACCCAAACACAACTACGACTCTATGATTAATGTGACAAGTGTGTTAAGCCAGTGGAGATGTCCGGCTGACGGTGGCTGGTTAGAGACCTGACGACATGTGTACGGTCACATACGGTTATAAAGCCCTGTCATAACGGTGCTAACGGTGCTAGCCACCATGCTAACTGCGGTGGGAACTGCTCAAAAACCCGCTGACTTTATGTCCACGGCTGTCATGACACTGTTTCTCAAACACCGTCAGGTTAGAAGTAAACACTTGGTAGTAGTTAGTATCGGGAGTCCCCTGACTGTGTGTGGAAGCTGGGGAGCTAGCTGCCTCCGTGTAGCTTCAAGCTGTTGAATTAGCAACGCAGTTCAGAAACAAGACACAATAACATAAACATTATGACCCGCTGGGTGTCACTTTATTTTATTTAGTTACCATCGTACACTGTGTGTGTGAAAAGCCGGCAGCAGGTAGATAAACAACGTGGACTTCTTCTGAGAACTCATGAGGTAGGCTTCTCTAAGCTCGTCTTCCATTGCGCCCCCTACTGTTCTGGCGCCCAATTGTTTTCAGCAACGTTGAACTATAAATCAAAACGTGTCCGTCCGATCCGTCCGTCCGTCCGTCCTCAACGGACTCGGAGAAGCAGACAGCGGCCTTAAGATAAGATACAGTTATTTGTTCCAAACGGCGCCCGGGGAGCAGATGTTGGGGGAGTAAGGTGCCTTGCTCAGGGGCACTAGACAGGGTAGTAAGACAAGTCTTCATCTGACAAGTCTTCATCCTCCGAGTCTTCATCTGACGCTTCAAAGAACAGCAGAGTTGATATTGATTGGCTACAGCTGTGCTGACCACACCCCTGCTCTTGAGTCAGTCAGGCTCCAGGTGGTGATGGGGTCCTTAGGGTTAAGGTTAGGTTAGGCCAGATACCCTAGAACACTTAGTAGTGTCCTGTCCCAGGTTAGCTATCATTTTTAAACAACTGCAGGAGTGGGTGGGGGGTTAAGAAGAGGTCTTCTCTATGCCACTTTATTTACAACTTAGATTTACTTTTACAGTGTGTCATGAATAAAGGTATTCAAAAGTCATCTTCTTCTTCTTCTACTGTTTAATTCTTTATCTACTTCCTGTGATTGGTCCAAAAGTCCAAACTCTCCAACAAAGTGTTTTCACTGCAAACCAACAGAACCAGGTTCAGTTTGATCCAGACCCAGAACTCCTCTTCTGCTCTGAGAGTTGGACCAAGAACCAAATTATGAACGAGTCCTCTCTTTGTAACTGGAAGCAAAAGCCCCATGAACCTAATTTCCAGTAAAAGTATAATTCAAATACACAAATATTATAAAAGAATGATAGAAATATGTTTATCAAAAGATCAGCTCATTAGAGTGAACTAATATAATGTGTTTCTAAGGTTAAATATGTTGACAACCCATCAGGAAATGTTAGAAATCCATGAGGCCCTATTCTCTTCTTAATGAGGTCCCTCTGTGGACGGCCCCTCAGCCAGAGCAGGTAAAAGAAGAGGTTTCAGAGCTTCAGCTCAGTTTGGACCAGCAGCAGCTGAACGTCACCATTCACTTCACGTCTGGGATTTGAAATCAGATCCTCTGTTTTCTAGAGGATTCTTTACTGAGCCGAGCCTGAATATCATGAATGTGTTGGATTCTGCACACAAGCTTGAGTTTTCTTTTGTTTCCACTTCTTCATGAAGCAAAAGAATCGAGATGAACTCCTCACTGGTTTCTTATTTCACTCTGGCTGCCTATGTGGACTCTGGGCTGTTGAGACCCTTGTTCTTCACGATGGTCCTGTCCTTGTACTTGTTGATCCTTTGTGCCAACGTGCTGCTGATTGTAGTTATCTGTATGAACAGAAGTCTCCATGAACCTATGTACGTGTTCCTGTGCAGCCTGTTTGTGAATGAGCTGTATGGTAGTACAGGGTTGTTTCCTCTGCTCCTGATCCAGATCCTCTCAGACGTTCACACTGTTTCTCGTCCTCTTTGTTTCCTGCAGATCTTCTGTGTTTACTCTTACGGAAGTGTGGAATTCTTTAATTTAGCCGTGATGTCTTATGACCGCTACCTGGCCATCTGCTGTCCTCTGCAGTACCACACACGTATGACAAGTAGAACAGTTACGATGCTAATTGCTGTAACGTGGTTGTTCCCTTTTCTTTCGATTGTTGTTTTGATATCGTTGACTTCCCCTTTACAGCTGTGTGGAAACATCATTCACAAAGTTTACTGTGGAAACTACGCTGTGGTCAAACTGTCGTGTTCTGACACCACAGTCAACAACGTCTACGGACTCATCTCCACATTTATCTCCATCGTCCTTCCTCTGGTTTTAATCCTCTACTCGTACGTGAGGATTCTAAAGGTTTGTTTCTCTGGTTCCAAGCAGACGAGACAAAAAGCCCTCAGCACCTGCACCCCCCACCTCCTCTCGCTGCTCAACTTCTCCTTCGGGGCTTGTTTTCAGATATTCCAGAGCAGGTTTGATATGAGCAGTGTCCCACACATGTTGGGTATTCTATTATCTTTATACTTTCTAACGTGTCAGCCGCTCTTTACTCCCGTCCTGTACGGACTGAAGATGTCTAAGATCTGGATCATGTGTAAACGTATGTTGTGTGGAAACATGTAGGTCAGTGGGAAAAAACTATACATGAAGTTCTTTTTTCACGTCATCATTAATGTTGCAGCTTAATGTCTGTGTGATCAAATGTATTAATACTACAAAAATTTGTTATGTTTAAATATTTTGTTTCATAAAAAGTGAGAATGTTTTTTCTTCTTCACTTGATGTTTGTGTCTAAAGTCAACGACAGAACGTTCGACTGGAACCACGTGAAAAACAAGAAGCACAATCCAGCTCCTAGTCTGGGACACGTTTACTTATTATTAACTCATGTGCTAATTATTAAAGCAATACTGAATTGTTATATGTCAAACTTTTTATAATAATTTATCAAAATAAATAAAAATAGTGAAAATTCAAAAGACGTTCAGTTTCAGAATTAGAAGTCTATTGCAACAATAAACACTTTAACTTGTTTGCAAATTTTTTAAATATCTTTTTTTGTCCAGTATTCCAGAAAAGGAATGTTATTTAATAAGATAACAATATAAATCTGAATAAACAAATCATCACCTTTTGAATCTTTATTCAACTTTTGATATGTTTTCTGTGTTATTTAAAACCTATTTCCAGGGCCGACTTCTTTCTGTAACATCTCAAACATCATGTCTCAAAAAGACGCAGATGAACGAGTCCTTTGTTCCATTCAGACGAGATCATTGTAATTCCTTATTATGAGGCTCCAGCAGGAAGCCGTTAAAGACTCTGCACTTTGTCCAAAATGCTGCTGCACACGTCCTGAAGACAACCAGGGACAGAGACCACATGTCTCCTGTGTGAGCTTCACTACACCTACTTCCTGTTTGGAATTTAAAACCCTCCTCCTCACCTACAAGGCCCTAGATCCTGGTGGTGGATCCTGAGCATGGTCAGCTGACACTATCAGGATCTGTGGAGATCTAATATTGAAACTTGTAGTTTAAAGTGATTTATAGATTCAACCTTTTAGCTCTGGCCTGATCTCTATTGGCTCAGAAAACAACTGGCCTAAAACGTCACCTTTGACCCCTTCACTTAGGGTTAGGGTCAAATAACTGGAAACAGCAACGAGCCATTATCCACCTGGATCACATGAAGGGCTGGAAGCCAAGATGTGGACGCCAGCGTTTCGAGCGGCAGTTTGTAAAGAGTGTGACAAAGTGTGAGCATTTGAAAGCTGCACGTGGAGGCTGAGGAAACATCTGCAGGAACACGTGGAGGAAGAAGAGGCCAGAAGCCATCAGGGCTGACGGGTCACAGATGGATGACACTTGGAGATAAGTGTGGATAACGGCTCAGCTCCGGTGCGAAGCTGTGCTGGTTTACAGAAACGGACCAGTGCCAGACACTGGTTTGTACACAAATCAACCGATCAGAGATAGAATGAAAGACAGGAGCACTCTCTCGGCCCGGCCTCTCACAGTGACGTCACTCTGCTGCTGACTTAAAGAGTTCAGGTCACTCCTCGTCCGTTCACACTCGGTATGATTCAGACTCTCGTGCACTGAAGGTTCTTCATTCTTTAGCATGAGCTTCTTTTACATCATATCAATCTGCTGATTGTGTGTTTGATGGTTTTATCATTTTCTGAACAGTGTTGTTGTTTTACAAACTGAAATGTGGAGGAATACAAACTCCTCACTGGTTTCTTATTTCACTCTGGCTGCCTATGTGGACTCTGGGCTGTTGAGACCCTTGTTCTTCACGATGGTCCTGTCCTTGTACTTGTTGATCCTTTGTGCCAACGTGCTGCTGATTGTAGTTATCTGTATGAACAGAAGTCTCCATGAACCTATGTACGTGTTCTTGTGCAGCCTGTTTGTGAATGAGCTGTATGGTAGTACAGGGTTGTTTCCTCTGCTCCTGATCCAGATCCTCTCAGACGTTCACACTGTTTCTCGTCCTCTTTGTTTCCTGCAGATCTTCTGTGTTCACTCTTATGTTTGTATTGGATATTTAAATTTAGCTGTGATGTCTTATGACCGCTACCTGGCCATCTGCTGTCCTCTGCAGTACCACACACGTATGACACAGAGAAGGATCACAGTGCTCATTACTCTCACGTGGTTGTTCCCTTTTCTTTCGATTGTTGTTTTGATATCGTTGACTTCCCCTTTACAGCTGTGTGGAAACATCATTCACAAAGTTTACTGTGACAATTATTCAGTGGTCAAACTGTCGTGTTCTGACACCACAGTCAACAACGTCTACGGACTCATCTACACATTTATCTCCATCGTCCTTCCTCTGGTTTTAATCCTCTGCTCGTACGTGAGGATTCTAAAGGTTTGTTTCTCTGGTTCCAAGCAGACGAGACAAAAAGCCCTCAGCACCTGCACCCCCCACCTGGCCTCGCTGCTCAACTTCTCCTTCGGAGTTTGTTTTGAAGTATTTCAGAGCAGGTTTGATATGAGCAGAGTTCCTATTATGTTGAGAATATTTTTATCTTTATATTTTCTACTGTGTCAGCCGCTGTTCAACCCTGTGATGTACGGACTGAAAATGTCCAAAATCCGTAACCTATATGTCCCTCGGGTCTCAGGACAGACGCCTGGACATCCAGGACACGCAGCAGCTGAGTAGTGCACCTCCTCCTGCACTTCAAACAACACCGATGTTAATTGTTAACTGTATGGAAAAATATAAGACTTTGAAATATTTTCACATTATTAAATATGAAAGGATAATGAATATATTTATCTCGTGGTTCTTGTGGTTTTGTGTTTGTATGTTAGTGTGTGTGTGTGTGTCTGTGGGTGCTTCCAGCCCTTCATGTGATCCAGGTGGATAATGGCTCGTTGCTGTTGCCAGTTATTTGACCCTAGCCCTAAGTGAAGGTCAAAGGTGACGTGATAGGCCAGTTGTTTTCTGAGCCAATAGAGATCAGGCCAGAGCTCAAAGGTTGAATCTAAACAATGAATGCACTTTGCACTTTCTGAGTATATATTTCTGTAAACATTTTCCAGATTCATGTAAGGTCACTGTGACCTTGACCTTTGACCTTTAGCCTCTAGTTTCCTTCATCTTTTCCTCTTAAGGTTTAATGACATCAATGCTTGAAGGAACACAACCTAAAATTAATAAGAACTAGATATATGAATGAAAAATGACTTAATAAATAATAAGGGTCTTAATTAAATGATAACATGTCATGTTTTTGCTTTTTTATTTATTATTCTCCTTATTTATTTAGACCCACTTCCTATTTAAGTTTTATTAATTTATATACTTTTTTTTATTAATTAATGAATTAGTTTTTCTAAGTATTTGTTTTCTCTTTTAGTAATGTCATGTGAACTTTGACCTGTGAAATCAACAGAAAGTCGCCCCCCCCCACACACACACACACACTTTGAATCACAGCCTCCTCATTGGCTTAATGCAGCAGAAATACAAATGAGTAACAAGAAATTTTAGTTAAAATTAAAGAATAACTAAAAACAGAAAATAATTCAATAGTGGAATAATTGCCACAGTAGATTAATTTCCTTATTGACTGGATTTGTCCCTTGTGGTCGTCCACAGCTCTGCGCCCACTGGTGGGTTCAAACCAGCAGACATGATGTTGGACGTGTTTCAGACTGAACGCTGCGTCACACTCACACTGATCTGGGATCTGAACATGACACTGAAGACTTCCTGTGATCTGTACCAAGATGCAAATCATGACAAACTCCACCCAGCTCTCATCTTTCATCCTCGGTGCTTTCTTCTCTGGACTGTTGAGACACTTGTTCTTTATCTCTCTCATCTGTGTGTGTGCTGTGATCCTTTACAGACATTTCATTAAGACCCCGAGGAACCACATCAGCTGTGGTAAAATGGGCATATGATGGGTCCTTTAAATGTTATGTTGGGACATGGTTTTTGTGCAAACCCCAGGCCTCTTTTCGGTCAAAGCTTGAAACAAACATGCCACATGTGCTGGAGCGAACTCAATCTGCCAAGATGCCACAGGTTCCATTGTTCTGAGACAGTCAAGGAACTCAGTCTCCCAGGGGGCAACAGGTTCCTTCTGTTCGGGTGGACTTCACACATAGGGGTGAAAAGCCAAAGTCAACACCAATTGGTCACTCGTGTCTCGTGACCTGGGCATCACCCCAAATCCCTCTCTTTCTCCAAAGGCTGCTCCAGCCATCTTCAAACAACCTTCCAGCAGGACGGCAGCCAGCTTCTCCTTCTGCATCGGTGAGAGGGAGAAACCTGATGTCTCCAACACATCTTCTCTTCCCACCTACAACCCGGAGGTCAGAGGTGCAGCGCTCCAACTCATCTTCTCAAGGAAATCTCCTCGCCCTTCAAGCTCTAAACTCCTAGCAGCGACTCAATGTCCTGCAGGTAAGAAGGACCTTTGAACCTTCATCTGAGCACACGGCTGCACAAGGCAGAGAACTCTACGACCACAAAGCCAGGAGACGTCACAGAACTGAGAACTGAACAGCAACCTCTTCTCCTCTTTCCCTCGGACTGGGAACATAATCTGGCCGTAATAATGATACTATACTAAGCAAGACTGTTTACTCAATTCTGTGTGTGTTTACAAGTATGATATATATGCTGTGATGTTGTCGATATAAGTTAAATGAAAGTTAATGGTAGTTAGGCTCGCCACAGGCTGTCTCCCTGACTCCCTCATTATCTGATTTAACATCCACACAGACACACAGACACACACATCTCCTCACCTCATTAGCTCAGAGCCCAGCTACATGTCTTAAAACACATTCTGAAGGGGCTGTTAACGTTAGTGGGCCAAACCACCATTTTGAAAGCATGCTATCTTAAGGTGTAACTCTTTTGGTCAGCCACCATTTTGAGAGCCCCTAATTTACCTACACACACACACACACACACACACACACACACTCACATACACATCCTTGCTAGTTAGTTCGATTGTTTGGTAATTTGTTTTTATACTTTAATATGTTCATAATAAATGTTAGGGTTAGAACTCCATAACCTTCACTGCTCATTATATCATCTTTAATGGTGAATATTGAGATTTCTAAGTGAACTAGATCTTAATCAATAAATTGTCTATCTTTTCCCTTCTTTGAAGGGTGGTGCCCCGCGATAACTTTAACCAATTAAAGTTATGATTTAATATAAATATTTTTAATATTAATGTTTTATATTCTATTTTGATAACCAAATTTATTGAGTGCCTAAAAGCACACCATTCTATGGTAACTCTTTTTAAGCACTATTGCACAACAGTTATATTACATGTTCCTATGTTTCTTAATATCTCTTCTCTTCTCATTTGAATTACATTTTAACGTGCTTTTATTTCTTATCTCTATTGTACATAATGCATTTCTTTTATGTAACGTTCTGTATTAATAAAGTTTATGTGGATTATTCTACCAGTTGGTGAAGTTCACGAATCCTCTGATGTTCAGACCAAGTGTTTATTGTTTAACAGCGTCATCGGTTCCCTGTGGAGTCAGGAGCTGATTGGTCTCTGGACTTTCTGAGGGAACCAAACTGTCTCATGTGAAGACGCCTCAGGGACAAACATGTTGATGAGCTGCAGTGACCTTTGACCTGAGGGACAGTCGCAGCCTCTGTGGGATCAACTTCAGCCGAGTTCACTTTAATGATGTTTGGCTCCTTTGAGAAGTTCAGTGTGACTCACAATATTAGTTTCATCAGAGAAGTTTTCTCGGTTTGTTTCCATAATTCACTTGATCTTGTTTATGTTGGTTTCACATTATAATTTAGGGACTAAAGAATTGGTATTGTGGTTTTAGCAAATCAAACAATCTTCACCACAGGTCGATCAAATAGTGACCAGAAGTATCTTCTTACTTTCTTCCCCCCGTGGCACAAAGGCAATGATTTTATTTCTGGGCTCTTCAGTCAGTGTCAATTATCCATTCAATGCATCAGTGAAGGAAACATTTGGACCTTTATTGTGAAGTTAAGAGTTCAGTAAACAAAGAACACATGAGGCCCTGAGCCAGATCACAACGAGCAGCTGATCCACAGCGTGCAGGGACAAGGCTCCCAAACATAAACTTTAGAAATGCTTTGTAGATTCACTGGAAATAACTCCTCTCAACGTGTAGCTGCTTCCGAGGAAACAACCGTGTGACGTGGTGACACAAAGTGAGACTGTGGCCGTAGCTTGTGATGGAGGACAGCTTCTACACGGAGACTCTGTGACCTTTGACCAGACGTTTACACGAGATCCGCAGTTTTGACACTTGCATTCGAAACATAACGGGATTCAACAGAAACTGCAGCACCGAGAAATACAAGGACAAGATGAGTCTGAGCTCAGAGGGAAACGTGCTGATATCAAACCTGCTGTGCAGGATCTCAAAGCAAACAGCCGAAAGAGAAGTTGAGCAGCGACACCAGGTGGGGGGTGCAGGTACTGACGGCTTTCTGTCTCGTCTGTTTGGAACCAGAGAAACAAACTTTGAGAATCTTGGTGTAGGAGAACAGGATCGGAAGCAGAGGAACTAGGACGGTCAGAACAACTCCTACCAGTCCGTAGATGTTGTTCACTGTGGTGTCGGAACACGCTAACTTCACCACAAGGAAGTTTTGACAATACAAATTATTTAGGATGTTTCCACAAAGAGGCAAACGGATGGTTAATGATAAAGTAACTAAGCACTTCACAGATGAATACACCCAGAGCACAATAATGAAGGTGACTGCTTTGTTCACCGTCATACGTGTGTGGTACTGCAGAGGACAGCAGATGGCCAGGTATCTGTCATAAGACATCACGGCTAAATTACAAAACTCCACATTCACATACGTGTACAAACAGAAGATCTGCAGGAAACAAAGAGGACGAGAAACAGTGTGAACGTCTGAGAGGATCTGGATCAGGAGCAGAGGAAACAACCCTGTACTACCATACAGCTCATTCACAAACAGGCTGCACAGGAACACGTACATAGGTTCATGGAGACTTCTGTTCATACAGATAACTACAATCAGAGACGTGTTGGAAATCAGGATGAACATGTAAATCACTGCAGTCAACATGAAGAACAAGGATCTCAGAGTTCCCACAGGTAAATAAGCCTCAAGAACAAAGTAAGATGCAGTTGATGACGTTGAATTCAGCATCGTTTCCATTTTCAGTGTAAAAAAACTGTTTCAGAAATATTGAAAACATTAACCCCCCAAAAAACTGAAATCCTTTGGTTCACTGAACACAAACATCAGCTTTGTTTTCCTTCCTTCTGACACTGAACCAACAGCAGCTCCTGGACACGGCTTCAGCAACACGTGGACATGCAGCTGAACTCACTCAGACGTGTGTTTAACAAGCAGCCGACAGAACGAGCCCCACACGTCATCAGAACCCCTTCATGGTGCAACTCAGACCAAAGATTCTGCCTCTGACATGGAATTCATTCTAAAATGAATTTTCTCTTCACTGACAACGACTGACGAGTGCAACACGATTCTCGTCTTTCACTGAGCTGAACATTGTTCAGACCACATGACTCAGTGTCTCCTCACAGATCTGAACTGCTCCTCCACTTTAGCAATCTCCATAAAAATCTGCTGAATTAATATTGATGCCCCTGAATAATCAGTGTTAGAATGTGACTGAAGGAGTCGAGTCCTGAGCCGAGGGACGAGGTGGGGACATTGAACTGTCAGATCGATTCTGTGTGAGTTTCCTCAATCTGTCCCTCCAAGGAGAGGCCTTCACCCTGTTTCCTGTCCGGACAGATAGAGGCCATGAGAAGGAAGCTCCAGCTGTGGGACAGAAGAGAGGTCCAGAAGAACTACCAGTCCTTTGACCCCCTGTGTGAGCTCCCCAACAAAGAGGAGAGGCCGGTGTCATGGAGGAGGGTTAGGGTTATGACCCTAAGCCTAACCCTAACCCTAAAGACAGAGGACAGGAACCGACTGGATGCTGGGCCTGGTCTCCACCTGAAGAAGTCTTCCATTCAGTCGAACATCAGAACCTTCACCACATCCTCCCTCTCATCAGGTGAGTGACAGGTGAAAACATGTTTGAGTGATGTGTGAGTCAATATCCAGAAAATATAGAGAAACCACCGGGTCCCTCAGGCTGGAGGAGATCCAGAGTTACGTCAGGTCATGGACATGTGAGACGGACGTTATGGGATCTGCTTGTGCTGTGTTCATATAGGGTAGGGTTAGTGTTAGGGTTAGGGTTAGGGTTAGGGTTAGGGTTAGGGTTAGGGTTAGGGTTAGGGTTAGGGTTAGTGTTAGTGTTAGGGTTAGGGTTAGGGTTAGGGTTAGGGTTAGGGTTAGTGTTAGGGTTAGTGTTAGTGTTAGGGTTAGGGTTAGGGTTAGGGTTAGGGTTAGTGTTAGTGTTAGTGTTAGTGTTAGGGTTAGGGGTTAGGGTTAGGTGAAGACGGTAATATCCATGAACCTGACTATGTCAGGTCCAATGTTATGCACGGGCCCTCCTGGGTCATGAGGTGCTCCTCACTTGGTGTTTTTACCGTATATATACACAATGAATACTTTTCTGGAGGCCCTGCCCAAACAATGGGTCTTATTGGGCCTTAAAAATTTAAATATTGTGACCAGTGTCGCAACATGGTGGCAGCTGTGGTTGCTGTCCAGCCTAAATTATCATCCTCTGTGGTGAAGTCACGGTTCCGCAATGGGGGTATGAATGAAACATTTGTCCTAATGTGTGTGTTGATGAGAGCCAGGTTGAGCTTCTCAGTCGAGGACAAAGCTTGGGAAAAATTGATGATTGGGACACAGATCTGTGCGGTTGGGAATTTGATCTTGGCCATCTTAAGGGCTTTTTGAAGCTGTTTGATGGTGATCTCCTTGTCGCTTTGCTTCCTGTGGTTTATCCCAACTGAAATAATGAGCTTTTCCACTGAGGTTGTGGGTGTACAGTCCTTCAAAATGGTCTCAATGTGGGAGAATTGTATTCCTGGAACCATAACCATCTGGAAACCAAATTCTGCTCTTTCATCTTCAGGGAATTTGGAAAGATTTTTATCCCCCATAATGATGTATCTGTTTCGAGGTTGGAATTTTTGACGGGAAGGTCTTTGACCAACTTGTGGTGGTGGGTTGATCGTCGCTTCTGCGGGTGTTGTGGATGCTTTTATTGTTTCCAAAACAGGTGTGGGAGTGATTTCTCCTGTTACACAGGTGCTGGAGGTTTTTTGTCTCCGCTGTGTTTTGGGACTGTGTGTCTTGGTAAGAGGTGGAAAGCTCTTATCGTGGATGACGTCTTTTTCCTGTGCCTCCCTTTGTGTCTGTTTGGTAGACGTTTTAAGTGATTTATTTGTGACTGTTTCCAGTGTTGGGTCAGTCACTTCTCTGGTGTCTAGCTGTGACAATTGTTCATCCTGTGGGATTCTGGCAATTATATGTGCCTCGGTTTGCTCGATGATATCCTGCATCAGTCTGTTTTTGAATTTCTTTTTTGCCCATTTAGTGGCTATTTCAAAAGCCTGGGACCAGTCTGAGGTAAGTATGGGTTCAAGTTCCGAAAGTGTGGTCTGTATGCCCTCAAGATAATGATCTGCCAGGATTGTCTGAGTGGTGTAGGCCCAATGGCGGGCATTACCATCTAACAATGCTCTGGTGCTGTCCGTTAAAGAGACTGGTTTGATGACATCTATCAAATGATTGACCAGTCTCCTGAAAGTGAACGGTTGTCTTTGGGCCTCCGTGTCCTCATTGATTTTGACGTTGTTCAGGTGATGTACCTGTCTGATGAGGGTGTACATTTTACGGGTTTGTTTACCCAGTACTGTATCTTTCTGTGACATATAGTCATGTTTGGGAGTGTCATTTGTATGTGTAGGCAGGTTCCTATTGAAACCACGTTCCTTATGTGCACTTGGTTGTTGTTTTCGGTTATTACCGTTGTAATAGTGATGTAATGGTGGAAAATGGGAAGAGTCCCGACGTCTCGGTTCATTGTCTTCCATTCTATGTCTCATTCCTGTCCAGGAGGGGGATTTTGCTTTGTCCGTGTAAGTACGGTAGCGTCCTCTGTCAGGTAAGTGGTCATTGGGAAAATTAATGCGTTGGCGTGGCTTATTTTTAGCCTTGCCGTATCGCACTAATTCCCAGTCGTACATAGTTGTGAATTTTTAAGCCCGCCGCGACGTTTCGAAAAATATATTTCTTCTTCAGGCTTGGGCTTATAAGGTGGTAATAAGTGGTGATAGTCACGAACTATTTATTCGTGACAGGTGAACTGGAGATTTTTAAGCAAGAGTTAGGGTTAGTGTTAGGGTCAGGATTAGGGTTAGGGTTAGGGTTAGGGTTAGGATATGGCATATACATGACGTCTTGTGTGTGGATGTATTGTGATGACAGGTGTGGCTGTCATCACAATTAAAACGGCTAATCACTGGAGAGATGAGAGATCAGATATCACTGGTCAGTGGTCAGAGGTCACAGGTCAGAGGTCACAGGTCAGAGGTCAGTGGTAACAGGTCAGTGGTAACAGGTCAGTGGTAACAGGTCAGAGGTCACAGGTCAGTGGTAACAGGTCAGTGATCACAGGTCAGAGGTCACAGGTCAGTGGTAACAGGTCAGTGGTCGCTGGTCAGAGGTCAGTGATCAGTGGACACAGGTCACAGGTCAGTGGTAACACGTCAGAGGTCACAGGTCAGTGGTAACAGGTCAGTGATCACAGGTCAGAGGTCACAGGTCAGTGGTAACAGGTCAGTGGTCACAGGTCAGTGGTCAGTGATCAGTGGACACAGGTCACAGGTCACAGGTCAGTGGTAACAGGTCAGAGGTCACAGGTCAGTGGTAACAGGTCAGTGATCACAGGTCAGAGGTCACAGGTCAGTGGTAACAGGTCAGTGGTCACAGGTCAGTGGTAACAGGTCAGTGGTCGCTGGTCAGAGGTCACAGGTCAGTGGTCACATGTCAGTGGTCACATGTCAGTGGTCAGAGGTCACAGGTCAGAGGTCAGTGTTCAGTGGTCAGAGGTCACAGGTCAGAACTCACAGGTCAGTGGTCACAGGTCAGTGGTCAGAGGTCACAGGTCAGAGGTCACAGGTCAGAGGTCACAGGTCAGTACCATGCAGAAGCACGCTGATCACATGTATCACAGACAGGTCAGTGGTCACATGTCAGTGGTCAGAGGTCACAGGTCAGAGGTCAGTTTTCAGTGGTCAGAGGTCACAGGTCAGAACTCACAGGTCAGTGGTCACAGGTCAGTGGTCAGTGGTCAGAGGTTAGAGATCACAGGTCAGAGGTCACAGGTCAGAGGTCACAGGTCAGTACCATGCAGAAGCACGCTGATCACATGTATCACAGACAGGTCAGTGGTCAGAGGTCACAGGTCAGTGGTCACATGTCAGTGGTCAGAGGTCACATGTCAGTGGTCACATGTCAGTGGTCAGAGGTCACAGGTCAGTGGTAAGTGGTAAGTGGTCGGAGGTCACAGGTCAGAGGTCACAGGTCAGTACCATGCAGAAGCACGCTGATCACATGTATCACAGACAGGTCAGTGGTCAGAGGTCACAGGTCAGTGGTCACATGTCAGTGGTCAGAGGTCACAGGTCAGTGGTAAGTGGTCAGAGGTCACAGGTCAGAGGTCACAGGTCAGTACCTTGCAGAAGCACGCTGATCACATGTATCACAGACAGGTCAGTGAACAAGAAATGAAAGTCCCTGATTAAAGAGCATTTCAGTGAATGTGAGCAGAATCAACTCAACAGGTCCAGAAAGTTTTCTACACGACCAGAATCACAAAGTTAAACTTCACATGTAACTTTCAGTCATGTGACCTGAGGTCCACGGGTCCGAGGGGAGGTCATTACCAGTCCTGCTGATTGGTCTCTGTGGAAAACTCAAAGTGCTCCGTCCTTTCTGAGGGAACCAGTGGAAACTGTGTCTCGTGTGAAGACGCCTCAGGGACTAACACGTTGATGAGCTGCAGTGACCTTTGACCTGAGGGACTTCATTAACCATGTCCAACTTAATGAGGTGATCGTCCACCTGAGGACACCTCAGCCTCTGGGAGCTGGAGTTTGAACTTTCACTAATCACTGTTTTCATTAGAACAAATGTTGTGAGATTTCTATATATATATGCATGTAAATATTATAAATGTATTATATATAACTCACACAGGAGCTGAAAGAGGCCAACTTATATATATACAATATATATATACAGTGCTGTGAAAAAGTATTTACCCCATTCCTGATTTTTTTTACGTTTTTGCATATTTGTCACACTTAAATGTTTCAGATCATTAAACCAATTTTAATATGAGACAAAGATAACCCCAGTAAATATAAAATGCAGTTTTTAAATAATGATTCCATTTATTAAGGGAATAAAGCTATCCAAACCTACCTGGCCTATGTGAAAAAGTATTTGCCCCCCCATGATAAATCATGAATGAATTGTGATTAACAACATTTTTTGGAAAGCTGAATTCCATTTCACTAGCCACACCCATTCCTGATCACTGCCAGACCTGTTGAATAAAGAAATAACTTAAATAGAACTTAAATAACAGGATGTCTAAAGAAATTCAAAAACAGATGAGAAACAAAGTAACTGACATGTATCAATCTGGAAAGGTTCCAAAGTCATTTCTAAGGCTAATGAATCAACGACTGATCCAGGAGGTCATAAAAGAGCCAGAACAACATCTCAGGAGCTGCAGGCCTCACCTGCTTCAGTTGAGGTCAGAGTTCATGATTCAACAATAAGAAAGAGACGGAGCTAACATGGCTCCATGGAGAGTTCCAGGGTGCTGATCAACACAGCACTTCATAAAAACAATATCATACCAGCACTCCAACATGGTGGTGGTAGTGGGATGTTCTGGAGCTGCTCTGCAGCTTCAGGACCTGGAGGACTTAATCGATGGAACCATGAATTCTGCTCTAACAGAAAATCCTGAAGGAGAACGTCCGGCCATCAGTTGGTGACCTCAAGCTCAAGAGCACTTGGGTTATGCAGCAGGACAATGATCTGAAACTGATCTTAAAGATCAGGAGAAGAATAAGTCTGCGCCCACATCACCTCCAGGTCCTGATGGTCCTGATGGTCCTCATGGTCCTGATGGTCCTCATGGTCCTGATGGTCCTGATGGTCCTGATGGTCCTGAGAGTCCTGAGGGTCCTGAGAGTCCTGAGAGTCCTGATGGTCCTCATGGTCCTGATGGTCCTGATGGTCCTGATGGTCCTGATGGTCCTGATGGTCCTGATGGTCCTGATAGTCCTGAGAGTCCTGATGGTCCTGATGGTCCGCATGGTCCTGATGGTCCGCATGGTCCTGATGGTCCTGATGGTCCTGATGGTCCTGATGGTCCTGAGAGTCCTGAGGGTCCTGAGAGTCCTGAGAGTCCTGATGGTCCTCATGGTCCTGATGGTCCTGATGGTCCTGATGGTCCTGATAGTCCTGAGAGTCCTGATGGTCCTGATGGTCCGCATGGTCCTGATGGTCCTGATGGTCCTGATGGTCCTGATAGTCCTGAGAGTCCTGATGGTCCTGATGGTCCGCATGGTCCTGATGGTCCGCATGGTCCTTAGGGTCCTGATGGTCCTTATGGTTCTGATGGTCCTGATGGTCCTGATGGTCCTGACGGTCCTGACGGTCCTGATGGTCCTTAGGGTCCTGATGGTCCTCATGGTCCTGATGGTCCTGATGGTCCTGAGGGTCCTGAGGGTCCTGATGGTCCTCATGGTCCTGATGGTCCTGATGGTCCTCATGATCTTGATGGTCCTGATGATCCTGATAGTCCTGAGAGTCCTGATGGTCCTGATGGTCCGCATGGTCCTGAGAGTCCTGATGGTCCTGATGGTCCTGATGGTCCTCATGGTCCTGATGGTCCTGAGAGTCCTGATGGTCCTCACGGTCCTGAGAGTCCTGATGGTCCTCATGGTCCTGATGGTCCTGATTGTCCTGATGGTCCTGATGGTCCTGATGGTCCTGATGGTCCTCATGGTCCTGATGGTCCTGATGGTCCTGATGGTCCTCATGGTCCTGATGGTCCACATGGTCCTGATGGTCTTGAGAGTCCTGATGGTCCTGATGGTCCACATGGTCCTAAGAGTCCTGATGGTCCTTATGGTCCTGATGGTCCTTATGGTCCTGATTGTCCTGATGGTCCTGAGAGTCCTGAGACTCCTGATGGTCCTGAGGGTCCTGATGGTCCTCATGATCCTGATGGTCCTGATGATCCTGATGGTCCTGATGGTCCTGAGAGTCCTGATGGTCCCTGATGGTCCACATGGTCCTGATGGTCCTGATGGTCCTGAGGGTCCTGATGGACCTGAGGGCCCTGATGGTCCTGAGAGTCCTGATGGTCCTCATGGTCCTGATGGTCCTGATGGTCCTGAGGGTCCTGATGGACCTGAGGGCCCTGATGGTCCTGATGTACATGATGGTCCTGAGAGTCCTGAGAGTCCTGACGGTCCTGATGGTCCTGAGGGTCCTGATGGTCCTGAGGGTCCTGAGGGTCCTGATGGTCCTGAGGGTCCTGATGGTCCTGATGGTCCACATGGTCCACATGGTCCTGAGAGTCGTGATGGTCCGGATGGCCCTGATGGTCCTGATGGCCCTGATGGTCCTCATGGTCCTGATGGTCCTGATGGTCCTGAGGGTCCTGATGGACCTGAGGGCCCTGATTGTCCTGATGGTTCTGAGGGTCCTGATGGTCCTGATGGTCCACATGGTCCACATGGTCCTGAGAGTCCTGATGGTCCGGATGGCCCTGATGGTCCTGATGGCCCTGATGGTCCTCATGGTCCTGATGGTCCTGATGGTCCTGATGGTCCTGATGGTCCTGATGGCCCTGATGGTCCTCATGGTCCTGATGGTCCTGATGGTCCTGAGGGTCCTGATGGACCTGAGGGCCCTGATGGTCCTGAGAGTCCTGATGGCCCTGATGGTCCTCATGGTCCTGATGGTCCTGATGGTCCTGATGGTCCTGATGGCCCTGATGGTCCTCATGGTCCTGATGGTCCTGAGGGCCCTGATGGTCCTGAGGGCCCTGATGGTCCTCATGGTCCTGATGGTCCTGATGGTCCTGAGGGTCCTGATGGACCTGAGGGCCCTGATGGACCTGAGGGCCCTGATGGTCCTCATGGTCCTGATGGTCCTGATGGTCCTGAGGGTCCTGATGGACCTGAGGGCCCTGATGGTCCTGAGGGCCCTGATGGTCCTCATGGTCCTGATGGTCCTGATGGTCCTGAGGGTCCTGATGGACCTGAGGGCCCTGATGGTCCATGTGAATTCAATGTGATTGACTGACATTGTGTTGATAAGGTAACTATAGCAACATTACAGTGTCACTGACCATAACGACGTCTCTGTCACAGTCGGACTGAACACCAGGAGAACCGGGGGAGATCCTGAGAGACAAACACCAGGAGTCTGATCCTCCAGAGAAGATCCAGAGAACTGAGGAGTTCAGGTCTGAAGCAGCTTAAAGTGTCTGAGTCCACAAAACACTTGTAGAGTTTCAGGAATGAACAGTGTTGTCTTTAAATGTATTAAAACAGAATAAAACAGAAAAGCCTCCATCCGGCTCCTGTGGTGTCATCAAGTGCAAACACACTTTACATCACATTACATTGAGCTGATGCTTTTATCCAGAGACTCACAATAAGTGCATCAACCATGAGGAACAAACCAGAACAACAAGAATCCAGAAGGTACAATTAGCTTCAAGAAGCCAAACTACAAAGTGCAACATGTTAGTGCTACTAAATATATATATATTTTAGATCATTTTATTTATTTTTATTTTATTCAAGCTTTAGTCTGAAGAGGTGTGTCTTCAGTCTGGAGGACGATGTGAGGACTTCCTGTCCTGATGTCCATGTGGAGCTGGTTCCACCGTTTAGGAGCCGGGACGGGAAACTGTCGGGATGTAGTTGAGTGACAGCTGTCCCTCACAGTGAGGGAGCAGCTGATTGGTCGATGCAGAGCGGAGTGGGTGGGCTGTGAGGTTGGACCAGGTCCTGGAAGTTGACTGGACCCGATCCGTTCCCAGCACTCTACCAAGTACTAGTGTTTTGAAACATTACAGAGATTTTATTTTGAAAAGCTATGGGTTTGGTTCTCACGATTTTATCAGTTTCACCGAGTCCTGCTTTAAAGTTTAATCAGAGACTGTGTCTGATTCTAGATAATCAAATAATTGTTGAATGACTCTGTAAACTTTTCAGTTTTTACTCTAAACCTTCACATTCAAACACAAACAAACAAATATAAAATATTTTTTTTAGAAATGAGATGTAAAAAGATGTAAAAAGATGTAAAAAGATGTAAAAAAGATGTAAAAAGATGTAAAAAGATGTAAAAAGATGTAAAAAGACTGAGGAGGAAGTGAAACTGCAGCAGGTGAGTGAGCGACTCCACCTGCTGGTCATCTTTATATACAGTCACTGATGATAGAATCACAATAATATAATAAAACATAATAAACCTCTTAGTTCAATCAAGTGTTTGTCTCTTTATTTATAAACAGCGTCAGATACAGTTTTTTTGGTCTTTTTGACCTTTGACCCCAACAATCAGTTAAAGTTACATAAAAGTCGAGGTTCAGACTTTTCGTCTTCACATGTGGAGTCGGTGCTTGGTCCTTCAGGCCGAGTGGAACCAGGAGACCAGCTCCCGATCAGGACCTGAACTCGGTTTTAAAGCAGGTTCTGTGTTTGTACGGCTAGACGCTAACTGTGGCTTCAAGCTCAGATCTTCCACTGGGACTCTTCATCGTGTGCCTTGTCTACCTCTCAGCACTGATCTTGTACCGCAGGACGAAGTAAGCCATGAGCCTGAAGGAGAAGAAGAAGATGGCGAGCACGATGAAGTCCAGGTAGAGTTTGGCGTCCAGCATGTCCAGCTCCTTCAGGATGGCCTCGGACTTCTGGAAGTGGCATGTTTCGTCTTTCTCGCAGTGAAGATCTTCTCGACTCAGACCGTAGATGGACAAGATGACGCCCTCAAAACCATATCTGAAAAACAGGATCAGGAGATTCAGTCAAAACAAGGAGATGATCACCATAAGTCTCTTTTGGACTCGTTGAACCAGCAAAGAGGCCCTGGACCCGGGACCCTGGGCCTTGGACCCGGGCCCCAGGACGGGACCCAGAAACACTGGGGTGAAACAAAACACCAGTTATAAATCTGCCCAGGATCCATCCCCTTCCTTTTTTGGAATGACCAGAATGTTTTTTGATTAGACAGCGCCCCCACCTGACATAGGAAATGTAGGACATCCACTGCAGGTACCAGGGGATGGTGTCGAAACTGACAAAGAACCCAGAGAACAGCAGCACTGGGATCGCCGTGACTGGACCCACAAATGTCGCCACCTGCAGGACACAAACAGAACTGAGTGAAGTCAGCGGGTGAAGAGTGTGAGGTCACACGGGGGGGGGAGCTCTGGTGAAGTGACCTGCAGGGAGGTGGAGGCGGCTCCGATCAGCAGACCCAGACTCTGAGCCACCAGTGAGGTCAGGACCCCGAGAGACAGGAAGAGGAAGAAGCGTCCGGCCTCCGGAGGCTGAGCCGTCATCCAGTACACGATGCTGCAGTACACCAGCGGGAAGACCACCTGCAGCAAGAGGACACCGAGACCTGGACGTTAGATCTCCATCGGGTTCAGGATCACAGGGGATTCTACAGGAGGGGGACATCCTTATCATTGCAAACACAACTATATATATATAAATATATATATACACCTACGGGAGCTTTATGACTTCTAAATCCATAATCATTCATATGGAGCCGCTGCCCTCTTTGCAGCAGCTTCACTCTTCTTCAAGACTGTGGATTGTGTCTGTGAAGTTCTGCTCCTTCTTTCAGAAGATATGTGTGAGACACTGATGGACCAGAGGGCTCCGACTCTCCGTTCGAGGTCAGTGACGGGTTGGAGCTCAGGGCTCTGTGGGGCCTGTGTTGAGGTCTTCAACTCCACACTCATCCAGAGTGTTGAGGTCTTCTCCACGCCAGGCGCCTCAGCACTCGGGGAACTCGCTCTGTCAACTCGTGGCTGTGGTTCCTAAACGCTTCCACTTTTCAATTACACCTTTCACAGTTGATTGTAGAACATCTACGAGGGAAGAACCTTCACTAGCTCAACTGTTGGTGGCGTCATATTACAGAAGCACTCTTCAGAATGTATGATAGTTGCTTGATTTTATACACCTGAGTTCAATGATGAAGAGGTCTGTCCCCATACTTATATCTATATTTATATAGAGATATAACAATATATCTTTATAGCAACCAACCAACCTTTGTCTTATTTACCTGGAAGGGGACGTCTGCCATGGTTTTAGCCAGGTAATAAGCCTTCAGACTGTACCAGTAGTTCAGGTGTTCCCTCAGAAAAACTCCCATCTCCAGAGGAACTGAACAGAGAAGGTGAGACATCATCTCACAACAGAAAGAGGTTGTTGAGCAGAGGGCGAGAACCAGAGGGAGGGGACTCACATGTGAGAACTGTGGGCATCAGTGCTGCAAACATCAGGAACAACATGGAGAAGAACAGGAACCCAGAGTTACTCAGAACCTTCTTGGCCTCGTTACCGATTCCCAGATACAAAAGACCAATCAGAACGCCGATCCCAATGTGAGACGAGATCCTCAGGTGAGTCAGCACCTGCTCCACCAATGAGAACACTCTTACTCACAGGTGTGGCTGCAGTCGTCTTACCTGACCAGCAGGTGTTGCTGTTCACACTCACTGAGTCTCTGAGGATGCTGAGGAAAGTTCTCCTGAACAGGATGGAGAACTGGGTCATGCAGCTGGCGGAGAAACTGTGACAACCTTCAGATGAAGAACTCTCCTGAGAAACAAGTTTTTAATAATGTTGAGTCGACAACTTGCTTTTGCAAATCCACTTACAAAGTCAATCAGCCACATATTACAAGCAACATGAGGACATGAGGACATGAGGGATATCTCTAGGTTTGTGGTATAAAAACGCCTGGGAAACTTCTGTATAATAAATTCTGTTCTGGTGCAAGTTCTGGGTCCGCGTCTCCTCTCTTCAAACACCGACTTCGACAAGACACGGCTGCTTGAAAGATACGATGGGAGCGGAGGAGCGGAGGAGTGTGAGTGAACTTAGGCTGGTTCAAAACCAGTCGAGCTGCTGCATTCTGGATGAGCTGCAAAGGTCGGATGTGGGACATGTGAGGAACATGTCAGGACATGTGAGGAACATGTGAGGAACATGTGAGGAACATGTCAGGAACATGTCAGGAACATGTGAGGAACATGTGGGACATGTCAGGAACATGTGAGGAACATGTGCAGAACATGTCCGACTTCAGTTCATGTCTGAAAACAGCTTTATTCTGAAGGTTTTAACTAAGGGTTTGCTTAAGGTCTGATTTATAGAAACAATTGAATCTGAAAACGTGGTCAACATTTATCCAGTGGTCAGATTTCTGAAGAATATAGCATTATTATTATATAATTCCTCATTTACAGATCTGAACATACATTTCACGAATTATTTCAAAATAAAAGTCTTCAATGTTGTTGATGAAGTGGAGAGGTTGTTGTTGGGGTGCGTTTGTTTCGTACCTCCTCTGTGTGCTGCCACAGGAGTGGGTGGAGGTTTGTTTCTACGTTCAGCTCCGTCTCATAATTCTTCTCACGCTTCCTGTCGTGAGCCGCCTTCACCAGCCGCACCATCTGATCCCCGTGCTCCCCCGACGCCACCTCCATCACTGAGAGACCGAGGAGCCAGGGTGAGTGTGTGTGTGTGTGTGTGTGTGTGTGTGTGTCTGTGTGTGTGCACGTTAATTTGCAGGGTTTCTTACTGAAGTCAGCAGGGTTGTGGTAGGTGGGACAGTTGAGACCGAGGTCTCGGAGGTACGGAACCAGACTGGAAACGTTTCCTCTGTAGATACATTGACCCTGACTGAGGACGTACAACTGAAATCACACACACACACACACACACACACACACACACACACACACACACACACACACACACACACACACACACACACACACACACACACACACACACACACACATACACACACACACACACACACACACACACACACACACACACACACACACACACACACACACACACAAACATACACATTAATTAATAACCTAATAATCAGATTTATCAGTTTTTATTGATCTTTAGAAAACACTGAACAGGACTGGACCGGTCCAGGATCAGGAGGTTCTTCTGACCCGTCAGAGCCTTTGTGTTCTGCTGCCTCGTTGTTCAGTTACCTTGTCGAAGCGCTCGAACAGTTTGGCGCTGGGCTGGTGGATGGTGCAGATCACGGTTCGTCCTCCCTGAGCCAGAGCTTTGAGCAGAGACACCACCTGGAAGCAGGACGAGCTGTCCAAACCACTGAGACAGAGGCAGACAGACTTTACATCGGGCCAAAGTGTGGGCCGCGGCCCCCTGGTGGGCCGTGAAGCCACTGCAGGGGGGCCGTGAGATTTTTTGATAATTTTTTGATAAATTTTTTTTGATAAAAATCTGAAACTTTTTATAAAAAAATGCATTAATAAAAAGTTTCAGATTTGTAAGTAAGCATTAAATTATAATGAAATGATTTGAAAACAATTATCATCACAGGTGATACAATAAAGCCATTAAATTCAAATTCTATTTTATTTAAATTCCATTCTTATTCTCTCTGACCTAAATAGCAGGTGTCATTGTTTTTTATGACCATCACATTAACACCTGAACGCATCATTAGAATTAAGATACACTTATTTATCCCAACATGCAAACACATGCACCGACACACTGATGCAGGTAGGGAAATGTATCCTCTGCTTTTGACCCATCTGGTGCAGGACACACAGAGCAGTGAGCGACCATGTACGGCGCCCGGGGAGCAGGTGTAAGGTGCCTTGCTCAGGGGCACTAGACAGGGTAGGGAGAATCCTCTTGGATTTTTGGACAGATCAATCCAGGTTCGTCTTTTTGTCGTTTCTCTGTGGAGACGAACCAGAGACCTTCTCTGCCCATAGTCCAAGTTTCTGCCACAAATCCTAGGTGAGGGAGAACTTTGAGATGTGCTGGGTGGAGCAGGGTGGAGCAGGGTGGAGCAGGGTGGAGCAGGGTGAAGGGGAATCAGAAAATCTAACTGAATCTTTTAAAACAAAAAAGAGGACTTAACAAAAGGACTCAAGTGAGTAGCTGTGTGCCTGCTCACAGGACCGCCCGAAGCCGGTTGTGTGCAATGCTTTGAGACGCTAGCTAACGAGTCCCTGAACCCATTTAAACTGCGCCGCCATTTACAAACTCAACATGGACAATATTTATCCAAGGCTCGAGACTCATTGGAAAATAAGCTGAGAGTATCTGAGGCAGATTCCTCCTCTCATTAGGTGAGCAGCAGGTAACTCTAAACGATGTGTGGAACTGCTTGAGGATTTATTGTTTTACATTTGTTGCTTTGGATTTATTATTGTCTAACGTTGTTAACAAAAACAATGAGAAGACAACAAACTGATGAAACACTCAACAGTCTAACAAAGAGCTAGAGAAACCTCGCTGATCAGACCAGACCAGAACCCATCTATCATCTAAACCACCAACAACCATTAACACCTGGGGTTCATTTATAGTCCCCAGTTCACTTAAACCCACTTTAATGGGTTTGGACTGTGGAGTGAACCCGAGCACACGGGAGAACATGTTAACTCCACACAGACTGACCACAGCCAGACCAGGATTGGTGCCCTGTGTGAGGCGAAGGTACGAATCACCCGACTCTGCCGCCCAAGACCAGAATTAAAAGCTAAAACTTAAAACTAGGACCAGAGTAGGGCCCAGAATAACGTCCACCACGAGGGCCAGCGAGAGCCTCCTCTCGACCCTCAGCATCTCGGACCTGGTGGGTTCGTCGAAGAACATGACCGGAGGGTTATTGACGAGCTCCAGGGCGATGGCCAGTCTCTTCCTCTGCCCCCCCGACAGGTGAGACGTCCTGGTTTTAGCACAGTCCAGTAAGCCCAGAGCCATCAGAATCTCCTGGACCTAAACACAGAAATCAGAGGCCTTGTTTATCAAACTTGGATTTATAATAAAGTTCACAAAAGCCGGAAGTAGCGGATGCAAAAAACGATTGTGGATGATTACTCACACCTGAAAGCCAGGTTCCCTTTGAAGATCACAGCCAACCTGGATCCTCCCTCTACACGCCCACATTCAAATCACCTCATGAATATTAAATTCAGTTCAACACAAAGATCCAAGATCACAGATCTATAGAATCTATATGACGAGTCATCATCATGGGACAGGAGACCACCACAGTCACAGTAATCAGATTACTTCACACATCACTGGATCGTAACCTCCACTCGGGACATCACGTGGAAATATAAGTTTGAAGGTGAACACAGTTTATTTAGTTTGTTAAACTGTAATAAAATATATATTATTAAAAACTATTAATCACTCGATTCTGTAACTTATTTACTTAATTTATTTTGTTTCACTTTCATTTGCTTTAAGTTGTTTCTGTAATTTTACAATTGAAGGTTCTTAGAACTTAGAACCGTTATGTTCATGTTGAAGTGGATCAATAATCTGCTTCAGCTCAACTCCTCTCTTCTGCACAGGTTAAAGTTCTGTCCAACATATTCGTCTATGATAGTTTGGTTTGGTGTACGCACTAAATAGAGTCTGATAAAAGTGTACGTTATAAATGAGGCTCCAGAACTTCTGTTTCACCTCTGAGTTCATCATTCACACCAGGAAGTAGCCAGCGGTGTAGAACGTACCATCTCTCTGCGAGCCTCCACCTTCTCCTGCAGCTTCAGGTTCGCTGAAACCTGAAGAACAAGAGGACGTCACTCCGGTTCAGGACTAAGGTTTGGTACAAGACTCTGGTTCTGGGTTAGGGTCTATGAGTGTAAGAGAACGTGGTTCTACAGAGTGTCGGGTGGTACCATCATGGCCTCCTGCACGGTGAGGTGAGGCAGCAGCATGTCGTCCTGCATGATGTAACAGGAAACCTTCCTGAAGGAGCGCAGGTCTCTGCTCTGACCGTTGATCAGGATCGAGCCCTTCATCCCCGTCTCTCTAATCAAACCACAGCAGAATGTTGATACAGAACCAGATCAATGATACTGGTGGGATCATGTGATCACTGATCCTACCAGTGATTAAGTTTTCCTTCCATCTTATTTGTTTCTCGTCCTCTTTGGTTCCAGGTGCGACTTGGAGTCACATGACCTCACCTGTAGCCGGCCAGGATATTCATGAGCGTGGACTTCCCGGCTCCTGAGGGCCCCATGATGGCCACCAGGTCCCCGCTGGAGAAGTTCCCAGAAATCCCTTTGAGCAGAGTCTTGTAACCTGAGACAGGAAAGAAACAAAGAGTGAGAAGGTTCCCAGACTGAGAGGACGAGCCTTTGTCCTCACATCCACCAATCAGGCTTCACTTCACACACTGAAAGACATTCAGGACACAAGCTGGAGAATATCCATCATTCATCATTCGTATTAGTTGTATAAATGGGGTTACCATGGAAACCAAAGAGGAGGATGAAAACAACCTGCTGATGAAGATTCAACGCTGTTTAATGAGATTATCAGATTAAATCCAGTGAGCGACAGTAACCTACACTGTAACACAGAGTGTAAATACAGATCCTACACTGAAGCCCAACCCTCGGGATCGCCCCCTGTAGGTCATACACCTCCTCCACGTTAGCAGATGGGACAGGAGCCAAACTAAAACACAAAGGAGACATTAAATAAAAAAAATTAAAGTTTCTGATCAGTTTGGTTTGATCAGTTATTTGATGTAATAAAAACAGGCTGAGACGTTATGATTGACAGCTGACACTGACTCAGGATAGGTTGAGAGCGTGTGTGGGAGGGACCTCGATACCACACCTCCACTCAGACTCTGACTGTGAATGACATCATCACCACAAGATGGCAGCACATCCACATAATGTGTTTTTGAGACGGTCATCGCAACCCTCAGTATTGACTCTCAGGTGACCTGTTCTGTAACCAATCAGAGACCTGCAGTGACCTCTTCAACCTTGAGCCACATGTGCAGTCCAGGAACTCCCACAATGCATCAGGGGAGAACCCGCTGGGTGAGCAGGTGTGAAGTGTTCTGAGTGAAACTGTTTAATCTGAGGAGGAACAAAGAGTTTCAGGCTCAGAGGAACCTGATCTGTTCCCAGCGTCTCATTAACTCACCAACCCTGACGTGCACGTGGTGCACAGTGTGCTTGTGCACCACGTGCACGGATCAACGGGTTCATCTGACCATTATTGACCTTTATCGTCAGGGATTATTCTAACTGTGTGTTTGTTTTCATTTTCTACTTTTTACTTTATCCCGTCTTTTAACCTTTACCTTTATTGTCTTTATTTTATTTTTTTATTGTTAAATGTTTCAGATCTATGACAGCGTTTCTGTTTGAATATTCTTTATTATTTGGAATATTGTATTATTCTTGTTATTTTTCATAGTATTCATTATTTGAATTGTTCGTGTTTCAATTATTTTGATTGTTGTTTGCTCTGATGTCACAGATGACATCATCACGTCACCTCTGTGAGAGCGTTGATGATTGGTCAGATCAGATTTCATTGACTGAACTTTTTGTTCTTGGTCTTTTCTTTGTCTCTTTTGTTGTGAAAAGCTGAAACAGGAAACGAGGTTTTCTGTTCACATCAGTGTTTGACTTCATCTGAAGACAAATCCCTTTTTAAGGCAAATTACATGACATCACATCCTTTTGGTTTATTTATCACATGTCCAGCAACTAACTAATCATGTAAAAGTGCAAATGCTAAACAGCAGTTTGCTTCTGTTTGGGTGACAACCCGACCTGAGCTATTAACAGCATGAGAGAGATTAACAGATTACATCAGATAATCCACACACACACACACAGACACACACACACACACACACACACACGCACACAGACACACACAGACACACACACACACACACACACACACACACACACACACACAGACACACAGACACACACACAGACACACACACAGACACACACACACACACACACACAGACACACACACACACACACACACACACACACTCACACACACACACACACACACACAGACACACACACACACAGACACACAGACACACACACACACACAGACACACACACACACAGACACACAGACACACACACACACACACAGACACACACACACACACACACACACACACACACACGCACACAGACACACACACACACACACACACACACACACACACACACACACACACACTCACACACACACACACACACACACAGACACACACACACACACAGACACACACACACACACAGACACACACACACACACACAGACACACACACACACACACACACGACACACACACACACACACACACACACACACACACACACACACACAGACACACACACACACACACACACACACACACACACACACACACACACACAGACACACACACACACACACACACACGCACACAGACACACACACACACACACACACACAGACACACACACACACACACACACACACACACACCCAGGTTAGAGTCCGACCCGCGGCCCTGTGCTGTCTGCCCCCTTCACATCTTACTCTCTCTCCTCTCCAGACGTTCATATTCAACTAGAAACGACCTCGTTTACACAAAGTTTGAAGCCGAAATGTCTCTGATGAACCGACAACTGCACAAACTCTGTCCCAAGGGTGTGTGTGTTCATCTGATCACGTCCACTGGCATCACCATCCGGCATAGTGGTGAGTAGGACCTGTTCCTTTAAGACCAGGGCTCTCATTTTGAACCGTTCTGACGTACGCCACTTCTCACGCAAACTTTTTATACAAACAAACTTGACGGGAAAATCTGCGTATTTCTACACAAACTCTGACTCATGTGTACGAACGTTGTGGAGACGGGAGGTGGTGACTGAAGCAGTTGTTTTACCTTTTAAGCTTTTAATTGCAAAATATATAAAACAAATTACAGCATATTACGTTCAGATTCCATTAAACAGCGGAGTCATTAAAATCTAACGTCGCCAGACGTTCACTCAAAATATAGAGAAACTTTTTCACTTTCCTAATAATATCCCAGAGTGGAGGTGAGGAGCCACTATGTGAGGTAATCAGTCCGATTCAATAAAGAAATATGTATCAGTGTGTTTGATTTATTAGTGACATCACTGCTGTCCCATGAAGTCGCTCTTCACCTCACTAACACTGACCTCATGTCAGAAAGTTTCCTCTTCTCATCACTTGATGTAGTGACTCCGTCATCAAGGTGGAAGCCCATTGGTCAGCAGCACAATTTAATATTCATGAGGTGCTTTGCATTGACCATTTATGGTTGAAAGTGGGCGTGTGCAGGGCGGAGTTAGAGGCAGATCCACGTGGGAACGTTCCAGGTGGACTGTGATTTATAAAGTGAACTCTGTGTTCAGGTGTGCGTGCGCATGTTGTATAAATCTGAATGTTCTTTGTGCGTTCGACAGTTGTAGTATGAATCTCACTCACTGTTTAATAAATGAACCCCCTGGTCCTCTAAGAACTACGTGTTCAGATTGTTGTGCAGTACCTTTCTTCCTCCACCAGGGTCCCTCTCTGACGGAGTAGGAGACGTCTCTGAATTCGATGTTGACCGCCGGTCTCCGTGGTAACGAGGAGAACCTCTGGGCCTCCATCAGGTTGTTGTCCACCTTCTTCAGGTGTTGCTGCAGCAGCTGCGTCTGACACCCCCCCCACCGGCCGCTCAGTGACCACCTGGTCCAAACAGACGCACACGGCCCTGGGGTCCAGCATCAGGTCCGGGGGCCCGTTAGTGTTCTGAGGGCCACAGAGGAACCTTACCACACACACACTCAGCTGAAGGACCTGATCAGAACCTGTTTGCAGGGAACTCAGTGATACTGAGGAGTCCAGACGAGGTTCTGTGGTTCAGATGGTTCAGGTTCAAGTTACACAATGTACAAAGCAATGAGTGTCCTCACAACTACAGAGAGACGTGCATGTGTGTGTGCTGGTAATCTGCTGCAGGGGGTAACTGTCGGACAAACACACACACACACACACACACACACACACATAAACACACACACACACGTGCACACAAACACACACACACCTACACACACATAAACACACACACACACGTGCACACAAACACACACACACACACACACACATAAACACAAACACACACGCGCACACAAACACACACACACACACACACACACACACACACACACACACACACATACACACGCACACAAACACACACACAACACACACAAACACACACAACACACACACACAAACAGACACACACAACAAAAACACACACACAAACACACACACGGCTGACATTCATCTTCATCAAGATGTGTGTCAGTGTCAGTGTGAGTGTGTGTGAGTGTGTGTGGGTCAGTGTGTGTCAGTGTGTGTCAGTGTGTGTACTCACCATGAGGATGGAGTTGGTCTCACTGGGGTTGTGAACGGACCAGGCAGTCATCAGACAGGCCATGGTCGAGAGACATCCACTCTCTCTCTCTCTCTCTCTCTGATCTGTCCTGGAGACACACCCAAGCCCTGAGTGCTGACCCCGCCCACATGACAGTGACCCCGCCCACCCACTGTCTGAGCAATGACTCAGGTGTGGTTACACTGTTAAACATGACTCAGCGGAAGTAAAGTGACCGAAGGGTTTGACAGGTTCTTCTGTGGTTAACACTTCTGACCTTTGACCTCTGACCTCTACAGCTTCAGCAGGTGTCTGATCTGAACCTGCAGCTGGAACCTGAGTCCTCAGAACCTGAAGTGAGGTTCCGGACTCTGTCCTCAGAACCTGAAGTGAAGTTCCGGACTCTGTCCTCAGAACCTGAAGTGAAGTTCCGGACTCTGTCCTCAGAACCTGAAGTGAGGTTCTGGACTCTGTCCTCAGAACCTGAAGTGAAGACCAGGGTCTCATTCACAACGTGTCCTCACAAAGCGGGGCCTGAAACGTGCGCACGCCACTTCTCACGCAACCGCTGGGATTTATAAAAACAAACTTGACGGTCAAATGTGTGAATTCTTACACAAACTGTGACTGTTGTGTACGAACGTTTTGGAGACGCAGACGTGAGGAGGTGAACTGAAGCAGATTATAAATCCAATTCATCGTTTACATTAAAACCAACAGCTCAGGAACCTTTTAATTTAAAAAATATATAAAACAACTAAAAGCAAATTACGTTCAGATTCTATTTAACCGCGGAGTTAGGGATCCGAGTCATTAATAGTTTTTAATAATATCTAATAACACTGTGTGTGTCTCATCAAATCACTGCAGTGAACGTGGCTGAGCCACAGAGCGCTCAGGAGATCACTCACAAGAAATCAGGAAAAACTATTGACTTTCCAAATAATCTCCCAGAGGAGCTGAGGATCCACTGATGTGAGGGAGTCGACCCGATGCTCTAGTGGAGCGGATCTGTTTGATGTGTGCACGTGACGGAAGGACGAGGAGGAAGAGAGGCTTCAGTGATTTCTGATCTCACACATTGTGTTATCCACACATTGTGTTATCCACACATAGTGTTATCCACACATAGTGTTATCCACAGCAGCAGCAGAGTGTCAGTGTGTTTTATTTATTAGTGACGTCACTGCTGTCCCATGAAGTCGCTCTCCACCTCCTTGATGTCAGAAAGTTTCACTTCCTCTTCTCATCGCTTGATGACGTGCCTCCGTCAGGACTCACGGTGGAAGCCTATTGGTCAGCAGCATCATTTAATATTCATGACGTGCTTTGCATCGACCATTCATGGTTGAAAGTGGGCGTGTGCAGGGCGGAGTATGAGTCAGATCCACGTTCGAAGGTTTCCAGGTGGACTGTGATTTATAGTCTCTGCGTTCAGGTGTGCGTGCGCATGTATTTATACATTTCTAAATGTATTTATTTTGCGTACGCCATCTCCGGCTTTTGTACGCACGTACACTTTTTGTATGAATCCTACGCACTGTTTTATAAATGAGACTCAAGCTGTGTCTCAAACCGAACACTTTACGAAGTGCACTGCAATACAGTGCACTTACATCTGTAGCGCACCCCGTCGCTGATCAGTGCTGTCTCAAATGGAACACTTACGTTAACCACTTGGCGGAAGTGACGGACGCAAATCTGCTCACGATCAAGCTGCCAAAAGGGCTCCTCCTCTTCCGCTACGTAGCCAAGATGGCGCCCGTTTAGGGCGAGAAGTGTCCATCGTTTTACACTGCATTTTTGGACCGTTTGCAGTGCGCCATCCGGGTACTTTCAGTGCCCTGAATTCTGCTGGTTCTGTCAGTGTGAACGCCCTAAGCCCTAAAAGTCAGTGCTCGAAGTGCACAAGTGTTCGGTTTGAGACACAGCTCAAGTCTTCAGAGCCTGAAGTGAACAATGAAAACATCTTAACTTCAGCAGAGAAACTGTCCTTCATGAAAGAAGAAAACACAGTTATAAGTTTAGATGTTACTTCCTGAAGCTTCCTCTGTATAAAACATGTTTACCGTTGTTGTGTTTCGATGTTTGAATCTTGTAAATAAAGTTGATTTGAAGAGAAGAGTGGAGTCAGGTTCTAACGTCTTCTCTTCTTCACATCGTCGTCATTCAAATAGATTTTTCATTTAAAGCTGCAGCCAAACTGTATTTACTTTTCTCTGTTTCATTGATTATTCAACATATTGATTTCAGACAATTGTTGTTTCTTCTTCTCTTTCATTTCAGACTGAACCTTCACTTCAGTCTTTCAACAGCTCCACCTTGTGGCTGAGCTGCAGAACAACATGAAAACACTGGATTCTCTTTTAGTAACATCATCTTTACTGTCATGACAAAAAGTTTCCACTGAAACACAAAACATTCTGAATAAAAGTTTGGTCGACCTTCAGTCACTTCCTGTTGTAAGGCATCAACACGTCCGTCAGGGAGGGGGAGGAGGAAGAGGAGAGGAGGGAGGAGGAGAAGAAGGAAGAGGAAGAGGAGAAAGACAAGGAGGAGAAGAAGGAGGGGAGGTAGGAGGAGGAAGAAAAGGAAGAGAAGGTGGAAGCGAAGTCACGTTATCAGCAATGAGTTCAGACTCATTCTAAAAATGTAATAAATATAACAGGATGGTAAAGTTGAGCTTGAAAAACCTGCAACTCGACAATGTTTCAGGAACTTTATTTGTTTTCACTTTATGTCTGAAAAGATTAAACAAATCAACCTGCACACAGGAAGCTGCATCAGACTTTCAAAGGATTCCAGACGAATCAGAACAACTCGCAGCTTTAGACACAAAACAATGAGGCACGATTTCTGAAGAAAAATGTTTTTAAAAATGTTTTACCCGATGACACACACGGTTACTAAGGTAACGAACAACCACGTGGCATCACAGACTCTTTAGCAGATTTTAAAGAGATGAGAACCAATTAACTGAGGAGCCTCTCACACCTTCCTCCCACGACGTTGTGCTGATTTATTTTGTTTTCTTGTCCATGGCGAGCGTGTCGTGCAGTTTGGAAACAGACTTTTCAAACTGGTCCATCACCAGCGTTCCATTCACGTCGAAGAACGCCGACACCGACCTGGTGAACTCCGTCTCCCTCGAGTTCTTCGACTTCCCGTCTGTGAAGGAAACTCTGAGCGTGTACTGGTCATCAAACCTGAAACACATGAGGTCAGAGTTCACGCCTCTTCACACAGAGTATTGTGACTGTCAGTCAGAGTAATCCGATTACTTCATTTCAATGTGTAAAAACTCGTTTTACTCCAACATGATCAAAGAGGTTCTGTTGAGGAAGAAGCTGATCTCAGGCCTGTTCAGTGGAGCTGATCTTTGATCACTGACCGTTTGAGGGAGGAGGCGAGCTGCCACATGTGATCTGGATCCATCCCAGTTGGATCTCTGTTCAGAGCCACCAGGAAAATGTTCTTCTCTTTATACGACGTGTAGACAGTAAGGACGGCCATCATGATGAAGTACGTGATGAAGACGAGTTAAAGAACGATACAACACAATCTCAGCGCACAATCAATCAATCTCTCAGTGTGTGTGTGTGTGTGTGTTGTGTGTGTGTGTGTGTGTGTGTGTGTGTGTGTGAGAGAAGGATATGAGATGACGCAGCAGGCTAACACGGGTCTGGACTCAGGGAACGGGTGTAAATAATCCCACACCAGCGCCAACATGGCAAACAAACAGGAAACGGTGCAGATCATCAGACGCCCATCCACCAGCTGGAAGTTCTCCACGTAACCGAACTTCTCCAACAACACCTGCAGGGGGCGCAAAGACAAAGGTCATATCACAAGATGATGTCATCAACCTTTCACTAATTTAGAGGGTCATCTTCAGTCTACATCTTTTTTTCATCCCTTCCTGTTCACAGGATGTGACATCATCCTGCAGTTACTGATTAGGACATTCAAACCTTCTTGGCAGCGTCGTCCAGAGAATTCTTCACAGCTGCTCCGTCCCATTTATCGATCTTTACTGGTTTCTCATCGATCCTCCACTGGAAAACAAAAACACACCTAATTAGAATAATCTTTATCAGAATCTCTTATGAAAACGCCTCAAATAAAGACAAACATATAATTACACAACTGAACATAAAATATTTTCTACACGTATATAATGACGGATCAAACTCCCATTTAACAGAGAGAAAGAATAGTTTTTCAGTCGGTCAATAACTATAATTATTGTATATTATATACTCTGAAACTTTCAATCACAATCACTCAATTAATACTGATATGTATTATGGTGATTATATATACATATGATATTCTAAATAATATAATTTTAGTATAGATTCTATATTTATGTGTGTTTATTTCCTAATTTATTGTTCTCCTAAAGTTTAACTATTCACTTTATAAATAACCAGAAAACTAAAATTTACAGAAAGAAAATAAAATGAAGAATTGAAAAGAATATTTATCGACAGTTTTTAATATCAAACTGAAAATTGATTGAGTCTGACTTCATCACATCAATGAAAGCATCGCTATGAGGCCCCCGTTAGCATCGCTATGAGGCTCCCGTTAGCCTCGCTGACGGGATTGATTCTGTTCTGTTAGCAAAACAACAGTCCATCCAGTCGTGTTTTGCAGCCATTAACCAATATGAAAAACAATCGAAGAGGGGCAAAAATATAACGAGCGCTATTACTTATTGCTTAGCTAAAGATATGATGCCCCTGAGCACAGAGGAGAGGGACGGCTTCAGGAAACTGATCAAAGTGTTAGACTCCAGGTACGAGCTCCCTGGCAGAAAGTACTTTTCTCAAACTGCGCTGCCACAGCTTTATGATGAATGCCGTCGTAAGCTGATATACCTCAAAAACATCTCTGGGAGTTAAACCAGTATAATATTATAGTGGTTTAGTTTTTTACATTTTATTTTGTCTTACAGTTTAGCACTTGAATGTGTCAGAGGGTGTGACCCACATGTTTACTTGTTTTTTGTAAGTTGTTTACAAAATCAAAATTTTTTAACTATAGTGAAAAGTGACCAGTCACTTAGTTTGCACTAAGCATATAAGACCTGTATGAGCTGAGAGCGCTGCTCTGAATTGTCTTTTGCTAGTTATGGGCCCTGCTGCTCTCTTGATCAATGGAAGCATGAAGACCTTCACTAAAACATTTTGTGCTCATTATTGGAAGGCATCGAGATCGATCAATATGGAAAAACATATCGTGATAACATTTTTTTCCATATCGCCCAGCCCTACTTTGAGACTTCTGTTAATAAATGTGCTGCACATAGAACTGTGTGTGTACGTGTTACTATAGCCTTAGAATGCGTGAAGTATCACATTATGCGTCATTGTGAACTGGTTTTGCTAACAGTGGCTAGCTAGCTAACGTAAACATTGTTCCTGTGCTTCTCAACTCGGATTATTTGGGTGTGACGTCATTCCGAGCTCCGACGTGTAGCGGAAGGCTGCGTGACGTACAGCTGGCGTGTCCGTTACTTCCTGTTCGGTGAAGTATAGGGCTCGTCAGACACCGGAAGTACCACTTATTACAGCTCTTTTGTTCAAACAAACGTGTGTGATGTTCCTGCTTGTTTCACAGTGACGTCCCATTGTGACTCTGCGACTGCAATACGTCATAGTTGAGTTAAATTAAACATGAAATTAACTTTTAACAGTTTAAACATCATCCTCACTGCTACATACTGCAGCCTGTTAGCATTAGCATGCTAACGGCAGGCTCTCAGCAGAGCTGCCCACAGCTGGCGTCTTAACGGATACACCGTGACCTTTGACCTCAGACACGGACTCGAACCTTTGACCTGAAACAACCGGAGGAGCCCGCGTGAGTTCTGTACCTTCTCCAGCAGCCCGTTCCTCCCGCTCCTTGATGCTGCAGCCGCCATCTTCTCCTCCTCTGACCTGGACGCTTCTGATTGGCTCCGGGGCTCTTCAGCGACGACTGACGTTTCCAGCTTCCGCGTGGCCGAGCAGCGTGCGCGTTCACAAGAAACGTCTGGAACAGGAAGTGAATGAAAAAAAGCGAAACATCAACAATCACTGATCAAAACAAACCGTCTGATATATGAATATGAATCAAATTAAATCTCCTCCTCCATGTTAGCTGATGGGTAAGGACGCCCACTGGGATGAAGAAAATAAAAGTCCTCATTATTTTGACTTAGTTTCTTATTATTATAACTTAGTTTCTTATTATTATAACTTAGTTTCTCATTATTATGACTTAGTTTCTCATTATTTTGACTTAGTTTCTTATTATTATGACTTAGTTTCTCATTATTATAACTTAGTTTCTCATTATTTTGACTTAGTTTCTTATTATTATGACTTAGTTTCTCTCATTATTATGACTTAGTTTCTCATTATTTTGACTTAGTTTCTTATTATTATGACTAACCCTTTAACAGCACAAGATAGCAGCGTTTGTATCAGATACAATATTGGCTTAATTTCTGGAGGAAGTGGACACATTATTTATTACTATTAAGTATTTATTTGTAGCCAGGTGTCTGCAACACCGTCAGACTCAGTGTGTGTGTAGATGATAAACATGTGTACATGTAGGTTGAGATAAAGAACGACAGGACACACAGTGGTCTCAGGTCATTTAGTTTTTCTTGGTCTCCTCCTCGCCGTCATATAAAACTAGTGAATCACGATAGAAACATGGTCCACCCGTCTGTGGGGATTTGGCACTCAGCATGAAAACACTGCATCAACTCAACCATCAAAGCTTCACACCTACTTTAGAAAATGTGCATATTAGTATCATCAGGGGAGAAAAGCCCTTCAGCTCCATCAGACACACAGACTGTCAATCATCATCATCAGAGATTCCTGTCAGCCAGAAACAGGAGGCAGCTGAGAGGAAGTCATGTGATCACATTACACAGCAAAACAACTTCTTATATTTGGTTTGTTTTTACATTTTGAAATCAGCTGAAGACGTTTTCTGTGACTGTACTTTATTAAAGTTGTGTTCCCTCAGCTGCACTTTGTCGTCAGATCAACTGATGAATTCATCACAAACAAACTCAGCTTTGTTACTTTAATCTCAACTAGCTGAATTATTTCATAACAACTACCAATGAGGCTCGCTCGTCCTGTCACAGGACTTTCTCTCCTGCAGAGTAATGAGGTGAAGCTCCGCCTCCTCACCTGATCCAGTTCGTTCAGGTCTTCAGGTGGAAAGGTTTGGTCTGGACTACAGTAACCATTTGGCATCCACGGAAAATGATCAAAACCAACATTTACAAGCTCTTGCTCATGTCGGTTAATTTGGTTAATACAATAGATGCATTCAGGAACTGTCGGGTTTCCACTATGTTCCGAGCCGTCCCTGCTAAACATCCACTATCCACACCAGCACTGATCTGAGGTTATTAGGACCAGAGCAGAACTGAAGTTTAGTTTGTTTGATACGTCGAGTGAATGAGACACGTTTCAACGCGTTGAAAAGAAGTCCAACATTTTGTTATAGCACAAAGTTCAACTGCTACACACAACATGAGATGCACAGTCAGGACATAAGGGTTAGTGACGGGAATGATCCAGATTCATGATCCTGCACTATCGATTAATAACTTAATAAATGTGATTGTCAGTTTGTGTGAAGCGCGACAGAGACAAAAAAACACACACTCCAGCAGACGGAAGTTCTTCCCCCAGATAACAACGTAACACAATGCTTTAACTTCTTTGTGGCAGAAGAAGCGACGGCCCGTTCATCCAGGAACTTAAATAAGAATTCAGCAGGTTTTTATAAAGATCAGTTCTAAGTGTGATGATTAGAAAACATCGGAGGAGCAGAGTCTGCATAATGATGAGCCTCGTAACATGTAATACACAGTATGTTTGTACACTGTGTATTACATGTTACATGATTATTCTAATAGAGGGCGCAACATAATACTTGGATCGTAAACTACACTGCCCCCTACTGTTCCATGTGTCTCCAGCAGCTCTTGGACACAGGATGCCCAAGTTGTGTTTGCTGTTACACATCAACAGACAATCCACAGGTTTGATATTGAGACTGTTTGATCGTTTCAAACCATCGGCAACATTTCCATGAAGATGATGAAATATAACGTGCAGGTGAATCAACAGGGAAAATGGTTCTGTCTTTAAGCGGCGTCTGTTTGATGGAACAGTAAAGACAAATAATAAACTCTTTATTGATCAGTTACCTTCAATTATTGCTGCAGCATCAGTTTAATGTAAAATGAATCAGTGACCTGTATTGGGTCGTCATGACGATGTGTTTCTATTTTCATCTCGGTCTCACTGAGTCGCTTTTTGGTGATTTGCTGGTGCAGAGAAAATAAAACATGTTCAGGACATTAAACATTCATACTCATCAAACCTCTCATCACTTTGCATATTTGAACCACTTCCTGTCTGACATTGTGCTGAGTCAGCAGACAAATCCTTTTTAGTACTTCTTGTTGATTCGTCGGGATCTCCTCAGACCACACCTCCTGCGGTTCTGATTGGACATCCAGGATCGCAGGAAGTAGGTGTCGGGGCTCCTCCTGCGGTTGGCAGTCTGGTTCTCCAGGTCAAACTGTCTCTGCAGCTTTAGGGCGAGGACCCGGTCCTGCCGCTCCTGCTGGATCTGACAGATGTAGCGCTCGTCGAAGGCGTCCTGGCTGCCGGGCCGGCTCCTCTTCAGGTCAGCGACGCGCTCTGAGTCCAGGTGCTTTGTCTTCTGCTTCCTCTTCTTGCCCCTCCTTGAGGTAGACTGGTTGTGGATGGTACTGTCAGACTCTTTCCTGGGACTCTGCGAGTCCTTTGGCACCAATTTACACGACTGGAAACAAGAGTTCTTAGAATACGGGGAGAATGATTGTTTTCGACTGAACACCACCCCCGCGCTGCAGGACTCAGGAACTGCGACGCTCGGTTCATAGTCTGAACTTCCTCTGAAAGTTGCATCGCTGCTGTAGCGGACAGCAGGGACCCGGATCATCACGGACTGTTTCTGGAAAGTGTCCGTGTCTCCGGCTGGAGGATCGAAGAGCAGCCTCCTCTTGTTGGTGGAGGTCAGCCCGTCTCCTGCAGAAGACACACGGGTCTTAGCAGCTTCCTCGCTGACGTGTGTCTTGTTGTGGCCCTCTGTGACGGGGCTAGTCAGCGTGGACCTGGTGTTCACTTTGAGATTCTGGCGATCAAGCTCGATCTGTCTCCACTTCTGAAGCACAGCAGGACTGGCCTCGTAGCTGGTGGATTTCTGCAGGCCGCGGGTCAGATTCCGAGGCGTGGACTTAACAATGGTGGGTTCCAACAGACGGCCGTCTGGGAGACGTTTGGGCGGCGTGCACGGCGAGCAGACGATGGGCTTGAAGTGGTTGAGCTCTTCTGAGATGCTGTCGTTGCTCTCAGGGCTGATGGAGCGCTCGGGCTGAGGCAGAGGGAGGACCAGAGGAGTGGAAGAGGATGATGTGATCACAGCTCGCCAGGTGAGCCTCCGGTCAGGAGCAGCGATCGGAGCCGAGACAGAGCGACTGTTCTCAGAGGAGAGAAGGATTCCTGCCGTGTAGCTGTGACTGATCCCGACCTGACAACAAGAGGAGACAGTTACATTCTCTTTAGAATGATCCAGGAGCTCCTGCAGGAGCTCGGTTCAGTTCAGTCTTTATTATTCTGTCTGAAACCCTAACCCTGTTCTCCTCTGTGCTAGCACTGTGCAGGTTGTTAACTAAAGAGAAATTCTTATTGTGTGCCTAGACCATGTTTCCCTTTGCTGAGTTATCATAAGGGACATTGTGTATCATTCCTGCTTCTGATTAGAAGGTGAAGGTCCACGTTTAATTTTTTAGCAGTTACACTGTGGTTTATTAGTGATCTTAGACAAAGAGGCACTTGTTTATTCTGTTGTGTTGATTCTTTGTTGTCCCTAGAAGTTCAGATGCACTGTGCACTGGCACATTTTTTTTTGGTAGTTTTACTTTTGATGCTTTAGTACATTTTATATGAGCGACTTTAAGACTTTGACTCAAGTCATTTTCTGACGGATGACTTTTACCGTATTCACTTTCAGGTAAGATATCTGTACTTTTACTTAAGTATGGCTTTCAAGTACTTTATACCCCACTGGTTACAGGGGAGTTCATACGAGTTCACACAGGACTCACTCAAACAATCCAACACCTAAACTGTGACCTTTCCCCTCACTCATTAAAAGCATTATCATGTTTTTGTGTCTGATGGAACTTCAGCTCATCAACTAATCTGTGCAGCTCCAAGCGTAAACATCTGTAGATTTGATCCCAGTCGCTGTAAAACACCTGAGGGACTAAAGAAGATGACCTTGAGCTGAGAACATGGCTACAGCTGCTCTCAGATCAGGGGTTGTACCTGGTCCATCATGGCCGGCTGAGCGGTGACCTTCAGTTTCCCTCCTCCTACCTCCACCGGGTCGGTGCAGCTTCGACTCCTCTGAGCACCACTGAAGAACAAATACATTTCAGGGCATCAAAACCACAGTTGGTTACAGTCGGGTGTTAAAGCTGCACGACTCCTCATGATTCTATGGTTCTGCTCACCCAGCGACGACTAAGGAGGCTTTGGTTCTCCGGACGAAGGCAGAGACGTTCCGGATCTTCCTGATGGGCTCCTCGTTCTCGGAATCCGAAAGAACTCCCTGAGAAGACAAACCCTTCATGTTTAACTGTCACTCTCATAGACTGAACATGTTAAATACAAGAGTCAGACTCACAATGCCGTCACGTCGCACTGAGTCGTCTTTACGTCTCCTCAACTCGTCTCTGTCGTCACACAACAGCAGCTGAAACACAACAGACGATGAAAGTTACAGTCTCACAGAGAATCTGATGCAGTTAATCAACGTCAAGGTGAGAGTTCAACACACAGCCTGACCACGAGCTCTGCTGTCTTTCTTCTATCAATCGAATTCATCAGGAAACACAACATAAAGCACAGGAACCAATCAGAAGAGGTTAGTCAAGGTCAGAGGTCATGAACCCTGACACCGTTCGTCCTCGCTCACCTTGTGTTTCCCGCTGGCTCCTGATGAAACGTCAGCTGACTTAGCGAAGAGAGCAGGACACACAAAGAACTCTGCAAAGACACAAACATACATCTGTAATAATAACACACACACACATCTGTATTAGACACATTACATTACAGTTAGCTGATGCTTTTATCAAACGGAAACAAACATTGATTTTGTATCGTTGCATCAACAAAGAGGAACAAACCAGAACAACAAGAATCAAGGAGCTCAATTAACTTCATGAAGCCAAAACTACAAAGTGAAACATGTAAGTGCTACTTAACTTCATTTTATGATTTATTTTTGAATATAAACACCAGAGTTGACGATGGTTATTAAACATCATCTTCTTGACCGAGGTGGTCTGAAGAGGTTTGTCTCAGACTGGAGGACGATGTGAGGACTTCCTGTCCTGATGTCCATGAGGAGCTGGTTCCACCAGTTAGGAGACAGGACAACAACCAGTGGGGGTGTTGTTGAGTGACAGCTGTCCCTCACAGTGAGGGAGCAGCTGATTGGTCGATGCAGAGCAGAGTGGGCGGGCTGCGAGGTTGGACCAGGTCCTGGATGGAGACCCGGCCAGATCCGTTCACAGCACGGTACCCAGTACTAGTGTTTTGAGACGGATGCGAGTATCTATAATTATTGAGTAAACTAAAAGCAGGATTTCTTACTTCTAAACATAATGTTATTGTGAATTCTAATTCTCATAAAACTGAATCTTCATTTGAGTAATTATAATATTATTCAATTCATATGGAACATGTTAAGATCCTTTCAGAGTCAATATTTCATCAAAAAGACTCAAGATCATTAAAGAATAAAAAATGTAATAGTGAATACTTCATATTCATTGATGTAAATTCAAACTGAACTAAAGAACTCGGGGTCCTTCTTACAATGAAGAACATACAGAACCACATTAGAACCACATTAGAACCACATTAGAACCACATTAGAACCATCAGCTCCTGCTTCAGCTGAACCAGTTCTCACCAGTGTGACTGATTCATCACCAACTGATCAAATCAACCAATCAGATCCTTCAATCAAATCCATCAAATCAATCAGATCCAATCAGATCCAATCAGACCAAATCTTCTCATTAGATCAGATCAACACTTCAAATCAAATTCAATAACTAATAATAATAATAATAATTCGGAACCCTCGGGTCGGACTGTCGCGGCCTCGGTCTGGTGTAAATAAAGTTTCCTAGTGAAACTCCTCCATGTTGTTGTTTTGGTCTGCGGCTCAGATTCAAACACGGAGCTGACTCAGCGGGCTGTCCGCCTCCCTCTCCCCGGTGAACACCGACCTCTCCTGCCCGTCCTGCTGCTGCTCTTCTCGGGGTCACTCCTCCTCCGGAGCCGCTCCTCGGCGGCTGGCTGTCTCCGGGCCCGGCAGGGCGGACAGGCCGGGTGTCCGCAGGGCGGCCTGCCTCCGGACGGACCCTCCGGACCCTCCGCACACTTGGTCCCCTCGTCCTCCGGTGGAGTCGACCCGGGGCCGCTCGCAGCTCCGGACCGGGACCTGCCGGCGGAGGGGCTGGCCGCGGTCCCGGCCCGTTCAGCGGACCGAGCGGCCGCCATGTTCCTGATGAGTGTCCTCTATCAGGTCCGCTCACAACAAACCCCGCCCGGCCGCTACCGGAAGTGAACAGCCCGCCAACCACCGCACAACATGGCGCGAGCCCGCTCTGGTTGAGCTTCAAAATAAAACCACTGTATATGATTAATTTGATTCATTGTAGGAAAACGATATGATATTAAAACATATTGAAAGGTCTGTAAAACAAGTGACGAACATCCGGTGGAAACAAACATTAATATTGTATTGTTCAAACTAACATCAAAATAAATGCGTCACTTGTTTCCTGTTCAAAGATTTCACATTAAAACATGAGCAACTTCTCAGAGCATTATAACCGTTATACATTTCTGATTATGAATGATTAATATTATTAAAAAAACATACGAAAGAGAATATGGAGCAAAAGTGTGAGAAGACTAAAACCAATGAACCCTAAAAAGTTTTATTGTGAAAGGCTTTTTTTCTAGTGGTACATACCGGAAGTACATACTGATATGCCAGAAGAAGAAGAAGAAGAAAGATGGCGGCGCAGGGTCAGTGAGGATTCAGGTAAAACTTCATCGTCTTAATAGATTTAAACCGGTTTAACCCGGATTAAACTGCTGCAGTTTCATGTCTTTTTATTATTTTTTACTTTATACACATTCATTTTCTGTCCAACTGTTATATTCCAAAACACTGAAACATTTTATTGATTAAATTATTGATGAGTAAAATAGCAGTTTATCAACAATATAATTGAATAATTATGATGTAATTGATTATCTGCACCTGGTGTGTTAGTTTTGGATCTAGTCTGGTTCCTGGTCTGGTTCCTGGTCTGGTTCCTGGTCTGGTTCCTGGATGCAGGGCATCAGGCCGGTGGTGGAGGTGGTCCGTCTGGGCCTGGTCACCTATCAGGAGGCTTTGCGGTTGCAGCAGGTCTATGTGAACCGGCATCGGTCCGGTCCAGCTCACGCACTGTTGCTATGTCAGCACCCACCAGTTTACACCACTGGGATCCGCCATAAGCCTTACCCTGCCCCCCTGCTGGACCAGCTCCGCCTACTGGGGGCAGATGTCCACCGGACCAACAGAGGGGGTCTCATCACATTTCACGGCCCGGGACAGCTGGTCTGCTACCCCGTCCTGAACCTGGGCAGCTTCAAGAAGGTCTGAGCTGAGTGGGTCTGCCCTTCAGCATTGGTAAATGTGCCTGGACACAGTTTGAACCCCTGCTGTGTTTTCTCAGAGTGTTCGCTGGTACGTTTGCCAGCTGGAGAAAACCATCATCTCCGTCTGCAGCAGGTTTGGTGTTGAAGCTTCAACGTCGCCTCACACTGGCGTTTGGGTTGGTGACAACAAAGTGTGTGCCGTCGGTATGACAACTCTGCACTCTCATTTAACACATTCATGTTGTAGTTCTACAAAGGTTAATATGTTTGAAACATTTGATCTGAATGTGATCTTACTTCACATCATATTATTAAACCTTATTAAAAAGTTCAGTTATATTTGTCAATGAAAAAATCCATTCAGGTGTTTAGAAGCTTGGGTTCAGGCGAGGAGGTGATACACAGCGTCAGATCTTCCTCATCAAGCTGGTGAACCTTGTTTTCTTGTCCATGTCAGGAATCCACTGTGGTCGCTACATCACATCTCACGGTTTAGCTCTGAACTGTAACACGGACATGTCGTGGTTCAGCCACATCGTTCCGTGTGGCATCGAAGGGAAAGGAGTGACGTCGCTGAGCGCTGAGCTGCACAGAGACGTGAGCGTGGAGGAGAGCATCCCTCACCTGCTGGAAGCCTTCAGAGACCAGTTCAACTGTCAGCTGACAGACACACAGACAGGATCATCAGAGCAGAACTGACCTGAAGCAGCTCCGGGCTCGGAGGGCCTCACTGTAAACCACAGGTCATGATTCACTGTTCATTAATGATTCATTGTTGGATTCTAATAAAGGTTTTTGAATTACATTTTTTTCATGAATTAAAAAAAAAGGTAAAAAAGCTGTTATGATTTATCAAATAGTATACATTTTGACTTTAATAAAGAGGATGATACAGACAGGACAGAAGTTCTTCCTGCAGATTATGAAGCAACGCAGTGTTTAAACTTTATTGTTCGTTGATCCAGGAACATAAATACGGATCAACTTAAAGATCAGCTCTACATGTGAGGGATTAGAACTGACTGCAAATCCTCATGTTCGATTCCCACACCTGAGAGATGGATCTGATTCACATCAGGTTGAAGAAATCAGCAGCAGAACAGAAACAAACCATCTGACAGACCATCTTCTGGCTCCTGGTTTGGTTCCTGGTCTAGTTCCTGGTTTGGTTCCTGACCTGGCTCCTGGTTTGGTTCCTGGTTTGGTTCCTGGTCTAGTTCCTGGTCTGGTTCCTGACTTGGCTCCTGACCTGGCTCCTGGTTTGGTTCCTGGTCTAGTTCCTGGTCTGGTTCCTGGATTGGTTCCCGGTTTGGTTCCTGACCTGTGGATCCTGTGGATCCTGTGGATCTTGTAGATCTTGTGGATCTGAAATGAAAGAAGTGTTCTTCTTCACAGGATGATAAAGGGTGGGCTGCTGAGGGCTTGTGTTGCCTCCTAGTGGCCACCCGGTGTCTCTGAAGGAGAAGTGTTGCCTGTCGGGAGTTGGAGTCTCAGCAGTGACCGGAGTGTAGTTAGCAGTTAGCGGCTGCTGTAGCTAACATTAGCCGCTGAGGGTGATCCGGAGACGGACACGCAGAACAAACAGGAGCCGGGAGCGGACCACCTGCCCCGGCGGCCTCCCCGCCGTGTGTCCGCTGCCCCCGAGCTGGTGTCGGTCAGATGACTGCTCGCTAACCGGGGAGCCAGCATGGGAGAAGCCTGCGGGGTTACCGGGGACCTGACCGCCGACCTGCGGTGTCGGAGCACCGGGGACCCGCAGCTGGACAAGGCGGTGCACCGGTGGTTAGCCTGGGACAAGGTGAGTGTGTGTCCGCCTGGAGGACAGCTTCACCCCGCTGAGAGCTGCAGGGCCTGCGATGATGATGAACTGGTAAAGTCCGCACTTAATATAAGAGGATAAATAACTCATGAAACTGAAGGTTTGTGAGAAAGTGAAGCTGCAGCTGTAAAATAATGAAGTTAATGTACTGATGTGAGTCCACCTGAGGTCTGAGACCTGAGAACACCTGAGACCTGAGGTCAAGACCTGAGACCTGAGGGTCAAGACCTGAGGTCTGAGACCGGAGGTCAACACCTGAGACCTGAGGTCAAGACCTGAGACCTGAGGGTCAAGACCGGAGGTCAACACCTGAGGTCTGAGACCGGAGGTCAACACCTGAGGTCTGAGACCGGAGGGTCAGGAGGTGTGAGGAGGCCGCAGTGCGGACCTGATGGAGCTCAGCAGCACGAGGAGGAAACACCTGGACACTGAGGTGTGACCTTATTATATGTATTTTTTACATAAATATATCAAATGCACCAGCTGTAGATCTAATCAGTAAGCAGATGATCAAAGTCTGAATGAACCAGTTGAGAAACTTCAGGTCGACATCAGATGATGTTTCAGTGACACTTTGTCCTCAGGTCACTAAGGTCAGTCCACTTCTCTCCTTCACTTCCTTTCTGTTTGTCTTCGACCAATCATAGATCAGTATCAATGACATATCACAGGTCAATTTCAGGTAGAGAGAGAGCACAACAGAAGTGGCTCTGATTCATCAGATCACACACACACACACACACACACACACACACACACACACACACACACACACACACACACCACCTGGGTGTTTGTAAAGGTCACAGCTGCCGAGAGTGTCACTGACCTTCACTGTAAATGTCAACAGCCTGGACACACACACACACCACACACACACACACACACACACACACACACACACACACACACACACACACACACACACACACACACCACACACACACACACCACACACACACACCACACACACACACACACACACACACACACACACACACACACACACACACACACACACACACACACACACACACACACCACACACACACACACACACACACACACACACACACACACACACACACACACACACACACTCCTGAGTCATCTACCCTGATGTCCCGGTCTCATGTTCTGTAGAACCGATGGACCCGGGCTCAGGTGGAGTCCCTTGTGGCCGAGGCTCAGTTTGAGGATCTGAGGACGAGGCTCGGCAGCAGGATGAGCTTCGGGACGGCCGGACTCCGAGCGCCGATGGGAGCCGGATTTAACCGAATCAACGACCTCACTGTCATCCAGTCCACACAGGTCGGACCAGTTCTTTAATGATAACGATAAGATGATTCAATACCTAGTGTTTCATAAAGTCGGACATAATGAATGAGTTAGTTATGGATCGGGTGTTTTTCATAAGGTGTTGTTCCTTGTGTTCAGGGTCTGTGGTCCTACCTGTCCAGGCACTTTGCTGACCTCAGCAGCAGAGGGGTGGTGGTTGGTTTTGACACCAGGGGACAGGTGGAGAGCGGCTGCAGCAGTCAGAGGTGAGTCCAACAGACGTCCACAGATCATGTGACCAACCAGGATCCACGTGTCCCCCTGACAGAACCATGTGTTTCAGGTTGGCAAAGTTAACAGCTGCTGTGATGCTCAGCAGAGACGTCCCCGTCCATCTTTTCTCCACGTTTGTCCCCACGCCATTCGTGGTGAGGAAACGCCAGTGATGTCATCTTCTGTCTCACAGGACGACACACACATAAACACAATCAGCTGCTACACCTGTTTTGTTTTTGTAGCCGTATGCTGTGAAGAAACTAGGAGCAGCCGCTGGAGTCATGATCACCGCTTCTCATAATCCTAAAGAAGACAACGGGTACAAGGTCAGAGCCGACGGGAAACTCTCAATAAGATGACCATGAAACTGAGCTGAATCTGAATATCACTGCTGTACCTCCCCCTGCAGGTGTACTGGTGTAACGGCGCTCAGATCTCTGCACCTCATGACAAGGAGATCCTGCGGAGCATCGAGGAGCAGTTGGAGCCCTGGAGCGCCTCCTGCTGGGACGAGGAGCTGGTGGAGAGCTGCTCCCTGAGGACTGAGCCCCTGACCCAAATCAACAGCTGCTACATGGATGAGCTCGCCTCCCTCTGCTTCCACAGGTAACATGTGATGGTGGATCCTGATCCTGATGGTGGACTATGATCACAACAGGACTTCTTCATATACAACAGGTCTCCTCTACAATCACTGACACTAACTCCTCAGCTCATGTGTCTGCTCCTTCCTTTCCCTTTGATCTTCAGAGGTTTTCTAAGAGTCTGTGTAGATTCTGTTCTGATATAAGAACAAATCCCAGATAGTAAAACATTGTGGAATGAGTCCCACTGATCCTCTCTGTCGCCCCCTGGTGGAACGAGTGACTGAACACCCTCCGCTGGAATCTATTTCTTTCGGTTTCTCAGGGATCTGAATCGCAGCTGTCCTTTGAAGTTTGTCCATTCGTCCTTCCACGGCGTCGGACACGTCTTCGTCCAGCAGGCCTTCCAGACCTTCGGCTTCCATCCACCAATCCCTGTACCGGAGCAGAAAGACCCCGATCCCAACTTCCCCTCGCTCCGATGTCCGAACCCAGAGGAGGGGGAGTCTGTTCTGGTGGGACTCAGATCTCAGTTCACTGGTTTATTTTCTAGCTTCAGTGTTTTGGTGGTAATTGGTTTTCTTCTGTGTTGCAGGAGCTTTCTCTTCTTCTGGCAGAGCGGGAAAACGCTCGGATCGTCTTGGCGACAGACCCTGATGCTGATCGTTTGGCTGTAGCAGAGAAGTCTGATGGGTAACTGGGGTGTTTGCTCAAAGGCACTTCAGCCCATATTGTCAAAGATTAAAGCTCTAACACATTCCTGCTGTATTGTTACAGGTGTGGCTGGAAGGTGTTCACAGGCAATGAGCTGGCAGCTCTGCTGGGTTGGTGGATGTTCTTCAACTGGAAGGAGAATCATCCAGACCCTGGAGACACTGGGAGCGTTTACATGTTGGCCACCACAGTGTCGTCCAAGATCCTGCGCGCCTTGGCTCACACGGAGGGGTTCCACTTCGAGGTGAGACCAGAGCGATGATCCACCTGGAGAATCTGAGACTGATACAAGATGATCTCTGGTGTCTGTGTGTTGAACAGGAAACTCTTCCAGGGTTTAAATGGATCGGGAACAGGATGCACGAACTCTCCAAAACAGGGAACACGGTCATATTCGCCTTTGAGGAGTCGATTGGTAACTGATTTTTTTTTAATCCCTTGACCTTGTCCTCACCTTGGAGATTTTAACCACATCTGATTGGCTCTCTTTTTTGTCTGATGATGACAGAACAATTCTTTCTGTGACATCAGGTTTCCTGTGCGGAAGTATGGTCCCTGAGAAAGATGGCGTGAGCTCGGCAGCCGTCGTGGCAGAAATGGCGTCTTACCTACACAACAAGAACCTGAGTCTGAACCAGCAGCTCCACAACATCTACCTGACGTACGTGTGTTCATACGTCCACTCAGACTTCTGTTGTCATTTCAAATCTGAATATAAACTCTTCTTATGATTCATTTAATACTGTAGTGAAACTCTGTCTGTAGACTGTTTGAAGTCTTCTCGATGATTTTGATTAGAATTAATAATAATTATGTTTAGTCTGATTTAAAGATTTGATCTAGAATTGAACTTCAGTTTATGAAGACAGATTATTACCCAGCTTCCACCACCAGGTGGAGCAGATGCTTCAGAGTGAAGAGGTAGTTCATGTTCAGATGAGATGATTGAAGGGGATCCACAGGTATAGCAGAGTTACCTCTCTTTTATTTTGACGGTGGTCACTGTTGCTGCTTCCTGTCTGCAGGTATGGTTTTCATGTGTCTAAGACCTCCTATGTCGTCTGTCACCACCCGCCCACCATCCAGAAGATCTTTGGTCGGATCAGAAACTTTGACGGCGAGGGATCGTACCCGAAGTCGTGCGGTGGCGTCAGTATCGTCCACGTCCGAGACGTTACCACGGGATACGACAGCAGCCAGGCGGACCTCAGATCTGTAAGAGAGGAACAGGAAGCAGCTGTGAGAGGTGATGCTGGTTTGTTGTGACTTCCTGTGACTCTGTGTTTCCTGTGGAGGTTCTTCCTGTGTCCAGGAGCAGTCAGATGATCACCTTCACGCTTCAGAACGGCGTGGTGGCCACGCTGAGAAGCAGCGGCACAGAACCCAAGATCAAATACTACACCGAGTTCTGCGCAGCGCCGGGGAATAGGTCAGCTGACTGTGACATCACATCCTGTTTCAGCCCAGATCTCGGATTCATCATCAGAAAATGTTGTTTTACTATTTGACCTGACAAAGTGATCAATGTGTGATCTGTGTTGTTGTGTGTGGCTGTTGCAGTGACATGTCCAGTCTGGAGGAGGAGCTTACAAAGGTGACGAGCGCTCTGCTGGACGAGTTCCTGGAACCAGAGAGAAACAACCTGATTCGTCGTTTGGTCTAACCCCGCCTCCACGTACCTGGTCCCTCTCTGTGACGTCACTTCCTGTTGTGTTAGCTCCTCTCTGTAGTGTCACTTCCTGTTGTGTTAGCTCTTCTCTCTGGTGTCACTTCCTGTTGTGTTAGCTCTTCTCTCTGGTGTCACTTCCTGTTGTGTTAGCTCTTCTCTCTGGTGTCACTTCCTGTTGTGTTAGCTCTTCTCTCTAGTGTCACTTCCTGTTGTGTTAGCTCTTCTCTCTGGTGTCACTTCCTGTTGTGTTAGCTCCTCTGTGTGGTGTCACTTCCTGTTGTGTTAGCTCTCTCTCTGTGGTGTCACTTCCTGTTGTGTTAGCTCCTCTGTGTGGTGTCACTTCCTGTTGTGTTAGCGCCTCTCTGTGGTGTCACTTCCTGTTGTGTTAGCTCTTCTCTGTGGTGTCAAGGAAGTTCATGTCGGACTGAGGAAGAAGAAAGTGACCGAAGATTGAGAACTCAGCAGAGAGCATGATGGGAACTCAGCAGAGAGCATGATGGGAACTCAGCAGAGAGCATGATGGGAACTCAGCAGAGTCCAAAGAAAAGAACAAATGTTTTGAGGTGAAGGAAAATGACGTTGAAAACCTTATGTTTGTTTTCCTGCAGTTTTCTCAATGTGGAAGTTGATTAAAACATATTTCATCAGTTTTATTTATTCTTATATTACATTATGATACTCCAACAATTCTTAAAAACATTATCTCAAGGTCGTTAGATGTTTAAAAAACATGAATGAAACGGATCCTTTACTTTTCTGAAAAAATAAACCGATCAAATTATATCTTGTGTCAGAAAAAGTTTTAAAACCAAAGTCCAGCTTTGATGAAACGTGATGTTTGTGTTAAGCTGCTTCAGTTCCTAATGAATCTTTCATCTGATCAAATATGGATCAATAATGAAGCTGCTCATTAAGTGAAAACGTTCAGATTAGATTGACTCTGTTCCATGGAGGGAGAGGCCCCTTTAAACTAACAGAGGTTTCTCTGTGGATTTGATTTATTTTTCTACTCGACATGTGAAAAGATGAGCTGCTAGTGAAGATGTGTTGTCATGACGATAGAGGCTTGTTCAGCTCCGTGTTTTATTTACGAACAGAGAGAATCTTTATTTTGAATGTTTCCGTCTCTCTCGGTCGTCATGGAGATAAATCCAAGTGAAAATCAAACTTCACAGTTTGATTCATCACTTTTTTTATTCCATCTGTCAAACTGATGATGTCATCAAGTTTACTACTTTATTTTAGAAATATGAATTAAAGTAATAAAGTGTATTTTTCAGTAATTCAAAGTGTTTGGTCTTTATTCTGCAGATCTAACTGAAGCATCAGATTAAGAAATAAACTGTTTCTTAACTTTTCGGATTATTTTAGAAGAATCTATCAGTATTATTTTTATGTTTTTGAAAATGAGACAAAAAATTGATTGATACATTTTTTTATGTTTGTGTTTTACAGCCGGAATATTTGTATCATAGAGAAAACTCAGCTAATCAAGTTTTATTTTCCATTTTCATATAATAAGACTGAAGGAAGCGTCTGTGTCATGTCCACAGATATTAACGGTGTAACTTCTAAAAGTCACGTTTTTTATGATTTATTCACTAATTGATTAAAAACAGTCAATATAAATATGAAAGTTTGTATTTTATCTTGATGTAAAGTTTCAAACATATTTCTGTTCACATGAATGAACCGTATGTCAATTTTATTTAATGTAAATTATATGAATCTGTGTTTTCATATTTATCAACGAATGAAAATTGAACCTTCATTCAGTTTAAATCAGATATCAGACTATAATAATAATGATGATAATATGAGGATCATAATTAATAATATCAATAATAAAGAAGTGCTTGTGTGGACCGAGTCATGGATCTGGACTCTGGACTCCAGAATGTTTTCTTAGTTCATGTCCTGGTGTTATAACAACTTTTCATTCCATTTAGCTGATGCTTTTATCGTTATGTATAAGTTTGAAGTCGTATGTATAAGTATCATATGTCACTAGGAATAGAAATGGAATTTACTGTTAGCAACTAACTCTAAACATGATTGGACTGGAGTCTTATTGAGAATGAGGTTGACAGTCGGAATCTTCTTCTTCTTCTTCTTCTTCTTCTGATGAAACCTCGTGTTCACAGAACTTGTTGATTGTTATTAAAGTGAACTCGGCTGAAGTTGATCCCACAGAGGCTGCGACTGTCCCTCAGGTCAAAGGTCACTGCATCAACATGTTTGTCCCTGAGGCGTCTTCCCACGAGACACAGAGACCACAGAGACCAACCAGAGTCCTCACAGGACGGATAATGACCTGTGTCCTTCACCAAGCTGTTTACTAACAACTGGACTCATTAGGATCAAAGACAACAAGTGAAACCAACTGTTCAACTTCAAAGACACAAAGTTACTGTCTCTGATAGAGGGGCCCGACTCCTGGGGCCCTGAACCCATCATCTCGGACACTGAACCTGAGAGTTCACAGGTTTGAACAGGATCAGATTTCAGAACTGAAGCTGTCACTCAACTAATCAATCAAATTTGATTTGTATAGTCCATATTCACAAATCACAATTCGTCTCATAGGGCTTGAACATGGTGAGACGTCCTCTGTCCTTAACCCTCAACAAGAGTCAGGACAAACTACTAAAACCTTTAAACAGGTATAAATACGTAGAAACCTCAGAGACACATGAGAGGATCCGTCTCCCAGGACGACAGAAGAGCAACAGACGACACGTGTAGAAAACATCAAGTCTTTAGCAACATTCTGAAGGATCACTTCAATATGATGTGTCAAGCAGTCCTGCTGCATCATAGTCTCTGTTCAGCAGGATCATGATCCACCATCCAGACCAGATCCACTTTAGTCCACAGTCATTGTTCACTGCTGCTTATTAGGATCCATCATGAGCCGCGGTCCCGGTCCTGGTCCACCGAGGTGGACTCCAACGTGACACAGGATCCTCCATTACCACTACAATCAGCCCACATGATACAGAATCCACCAAACTGGCTCCACCATTCAGACCTCTGACACGCGATCCACAGATCTGAATCCATGGAGCTGCCACAGAGGCCCTGGATCTGCGGGCGATAAAGCAAAGGGATTCCGGGGGGGGGGAGGGATGGAGAAGAGGATGGAGAAGAGGATGGAGAAGAGGATGGAGAAGCTGGGAAGAGAAGCTCCGTGTGTCATGTGTCATAAACTCCCTTTGAGTCTCAGCCTCATCAGAGGTTTTCACCTTGTAATCAATGACACAATGATTCAGGCTGAACCTGAGGCTCAAGGTGAATGTGACTGGTTTGTATGGTAGAACGATGAAAACCATGTGGCCCACTCAGTAGATCAGACATCAATACCTCTAGGCCTGTTTAGACTAAACACTTCCTATTCTAGAACATAGAACAAGTTACGTTAAATTCTATTCTAGATTTAACTGGAAGCCAGTGTAGCGAAGCTAATACTGGAGAAATGTGCTCTCTTCTCTTTGTTCTCGTCAGGACACGTGCTGCAGCATTTTGGACAAGCTGTAGAGTCTTTAACGACTTCCTGCTTGGGCCTCACTTCCTGCTGGGGCCTCACTTCCTGCTGGAGCCTCACTTCCTGCTGGAACTTGACTTCCTGCTGGAGCCTCACTTCCTGCTGGAACTTGACTTCCTGCTGGAGCCTCACTTCCTGCTGGAGCCTCACTTCCTGCTGGAGCCTGACTTCCTGCTGGAGCCTCACTTCCTGCTGGAGCCTCACTTCCTGCTGGAGCCTCACTTCCTGCTGGAGCCTGACTTCCTGCTGGAGCCTCACTTCCTGCTGGAACTTGACTTCCTGCTGGAGCCTCACTTCCTGCTGGAGCCTCACTTCCTGCTGGAGCCTGACTTCCTGCTGGAGCCTGACTTCCTGCTGGAGCCTCACTTCCTGCTGGAGCCTCACTTCCTGCTGGAGCCTGACTTCCTGCTGGAGCCTCACTTCCTGCTGGAGCCTCACTTCCTGCTGGAGCCTCACTTCCTGCTGGAGCCTACTCAACAGTCAAACGGTTTGATATGAAAAGTCTCGCCACTGGGAGGGGCTGGAGGAGGCGGAGTCTCAGTTCATGTATGTGCCAGTCAGAGGTCAACAGTCATGTGGTAATGAAATGAACATAAGTGTTGGACGTCTTCAGAGAAGAGACACAGACACAGAAGTACTGCAGGCTACTCATGTGATGTCTCTTCTTCTGGACGACAAAGGACTTGTTATCTTATATCTTAGGACGACATGTTTCTGTCGGAATATTTACAAAAATACAAAAAGTAACTTTATAATGTTTCTGAACAAATTTTGGTTTTGTACAAAACGATGAGAATCAAGTTTCAGAATTTCCTCACAATGAATTCAACTGCATCTTACTTTGTTCTTGAGGCTTATTTACCTGTGGGAACTCTGAGATCCTTGTTCTTCATGTTGACTGCAGTGATTTACATGTTCATCCTGATTTCCAACACGTCTCTGATTGTAGTTATCTGTATGAACAGAAGTCTCCATGAACCTATGTACGTGTTCCTGTGCAGCCTGTTTGTGAATGAGCTGTATGGTAGTACAGGGTTGTTTCCTCTGCTCCTGATCCAGATCCTCTCAGACGTTCACACTGTTTCTCGTCCTCTTTGTTTCCTGCAGATCTTCTGTTTGTACACGTATGTGAATGTGGAGTTTTGTAATTTAGCCGTGATGTCTTATGACAGATACCTGGCCATCTGCTGTCCTCTGCAGTACCACACACGTATGACGGTGAACAAAGCAGTCACCTTCATTATTGTGCTCTGGGTGTATTCATCTGTGAAGTGCTTAGTTACTTTATCATTAACCATCCGTTTGCCTCTTTGTGGAAACATCCTAAATAATTTGTATTGTCAAAACTTCCTTGTGGTGAAGTTAGCGTGTTCCGACACCACAGTGAACAACATCTACGGACTGGTAGGAGTTGTTCTGACCGTCCTAGTTCCTCTGCTTCCGATCCTGTTCTCCTACACCAAGATTCTCAAAGTTTGTTTCTCTGGTTCCAAACAGACGAGACAGAAAGCCGTCAGTACCTGCACCCCCCACCTGGTGTCGCTGCTCAACTTCTCTTTCGGCTGTTTGTTTGAGGTCCTGCACAGCAGGTTTGATATCAGCACGTTTCCCTCTGAGCTCAGAATCCTCCTGTCTCTGTATTTCCTCATCATTCAGCCGCTGTTGAATCCTCTCATGTTCGGACTGCAGATGTCAACGATACGAAACGCCTGGAAACTCCTCATCTGCGCTCAGACGTCTCAGCGATTTTAAACAACTTTAATAAACGTGTTGATGAGCGACGCCGATTTAAAATAAAACTAATTTACACTTCAATGTTTGTTGTTGCATGATTCAGCCTCAGAAGTTGAATCAGGAGCTTCTTGATCTTTAGCTTTAGCCAACTCACATCCTGAAACTGGGACTCAGTGTTTCAGTGTTCATCTCAGAAGATTGTTGGAAAAACAAATCTCATTATCTCACAAAAGGTAAAGAAAGAGATCATTGATTCTGCACCTCTGTGACCCAAAAACCTTCCTGCACAGGTTCACTGGACATTTCTCCAGACGAGCGATATGAAAACTATGAGACAAAGACATGAAACTAACTTTCAAAAGTGTTTTCACTGCAAACCAACAGAACCAGGCTCAGATGATCCAGACCCAGAACTCCTCCTCTGCTCTGAGGAAGCTTTCACATTCTGTATATGGATATAAAAGTTCATTTGCATTGATGTACATTCATAAACTGATTTAATAATGTTTTCATCACAGCCTGAGCAGCCATGAAAGCCTGTATGTGTTTTAATAATCATTTAATAATTTGGATTTGTGAGCTACTATGATTATATGAAAATGTTGTTTGTATTGTATATATATAGATATGGACACTTTTTGTTTATTAACATTATTTAAAACAACTCATAAAAACAAAACATACAGCAAAAAATACTAAGAAAATAAAGATAATTTCTTATGTAAAGTATAAACATCTTTATTTGATTGTTTCTTTTGTAATCACATTTCATTGAGCTGATGCTTTTATCCAGAGAGACTCACAATCAGTTCAAGTCTTATCAAACTCCTCTTTGTAAAAGTCCAGTGAGTTATAACGCAGGTGGAAAAAGGCCGTCCTAGAAATTTGTTTTAAGTGTGAATTAAATGATAAATCAGGATCGAAGATCACTCCCCAGTTCCTGATGTTTCATTGGAAGCAAGCGCAGCTTCATCATTAGATGATGTATCTCTAAGGTGTTTAGGACCAAGTATTATAGCCTCTGTTTTATCTGAGTTTAATAAAAGAAACTTGCGGGTCATCCAGGTTTTTATGTCCTTGAGACAGAATGAAGTTTAGTTAATTGATTACCTTGTTCAGGTTTTATTGACAAGTATAACTGGGTGTCGTCCGCATAGCAGTGAAATTTACAGAGTGTGTCCTGATAATATTTCCTAGTGGAAGCAGATATAATGAGAATAAAATTGAGCCGAGCACTGAGCCCTGTACACGCTGTTTTCCCAAATTCCACCTAATGCAGTGTGGTTCTCGGTTGTAGACGTATCCAACGCTTTTTTTTAGTGTTCCTGTCCACAAGGACAGTCAGTACTGGTTAGCTTTTGATTTTGAAAACAAGGCCTACAAGTTCCCACGCCTATGTCAGGGCTACTGTCATTCATCGGCACATGCTCTGCCTGCCAGGTCACAAGAATTTCACTGCTCCGATGATGCTGTCATTGGTGATTTGATTTGATTTGATTTGATTTGATTTGATTTGATTTGATTTGATTTGATTTGATTTGATTTGATTTGATTTGTCCTCGTCTCTCTGTCATTCACTCACGGACCTTTCCTACCACAGCTACGCTGATGACACCCAACTAATCCTCTCTCTTTCTTGAAACACAGGAAACTCTGACTGACGTCTCTCAGTGGATCGGACTGAACTACTTCTCCTTCCAGGGAAAGGCTCCTCCCACCGACGACTCTGTTACTGGAAAATAAAATATGATGAAGTGGAATTGATCATGTTTCTGGTTTGAGTTGATAAAAGAACAACAACAGTTTATCAAACACTCTCATGTTCTAAACCTTCTGCTTGAATTAACCTCCCTGAACAACACGTGTGTTACCTTCATGTTTACTGAGCTTCACTCTGACAACATTGTTTACAATTAAAAAGTCATGAGACAGAAACATGTCTGTCCTCCTCACTCAGTCAACATACATGTGGAGTGACTCCACCAACACGTTACACGTCTCCTGCAGACCTTTTAGAACCTTATCTTATCTTCGTTCACGTTATTTTTTCTTCCTCAGTCTCAAGTGAAAACTCTGTGATAACAAAGTGAAAACACAATTTGAAATGTTGTTTTATTTCCAATTCATTCATAGAAACAATTGAAAAATTGTTGAAATAATTCCAACACTTTGTCAGTGACGTTTACATTTTGCTGAGGTGACGCACATCCCTCCTCTTCATCTCCGAGATGTTTCTGAATCCACCTGTAGTGAGTGAAGCTGACGTGCAGACGCTGTGAAGGTCTCTAACATCAGAAGATCATTCAAACCGCTTCAGATTCACCAGACACAGAAGATCCTGGAGGATCAGAGCTTCATGAAGGAACCGATGATGATCACAGATTACAGTTCAACATGGACCCGGCATTTTGTTACAGTATCATCTGACAAAAGAATAAAGATAGAAAATAGAACATAAATAAAGACTCTATAATTTGTCCTTCTCTTCTCACAGATGAAACGTAAACACACACAAGTAGATGTTCACATACATGAAGATGACCTTTAACCCAGGACACACATGTTCCTTCACGTGACTGAGAAGTGAGGCCTCAGACGTCGTCCAGCTCATCTGCTGCCTGACGTGTTCCATAAATTCATATTCAAACATAACACGTCTCTAACATGTCAGGTGTTTAATCTGCTGCCCTGTTGTGAATTATCTGCAGTCACTGATTCTCATGAGCAGCCAGCGTCGTGACTTTGGAACAGAACAGACGTTTATACGTTTGTCGTATTTTTGACATCTGCATTCCGAACATGACGGGACTGAGCAGCGGCTGAATGATGAGGAAGTACAGAGACAAGATGATCTGCAGCTCAGTGGAGACGCTGCTCATATCAAACCTGCTGCGCAGGATCTCAAAGCAACAGCCGAAAGAGAAGTTGAGCAGCGACACCAGGTGGGGGGTGCAGGTACTGACGGCTTTCTGTCTCGTCTGTTTGGAACCAGTGAAACAAACTTTGAGAATCTTGGTGTAGGAGAACAGGATCGGAAGCAGAGGAACTAGGACGGTCAGAACAACTCCTACCAGTCCGTAGATGTTGTTCACTGTGGTGTCGGAACACGCTAACTTCACCACAAGGAAGTTATGACAATACAAACTGTCCAAGACGTTTCCACAAAGAGGCAAACGGATGGTTAACAATAAAGTAATAAAGAATTTCACAGATGAATACACCCAGAGCACAATAATGAAGGTGACTGCTTTGTTCACCGTACATACGTGTGTGGTACTGCAGAGGACAGCAGATGGCCAGGTATCTGTCATAAGACATCACGGCTAAATTAAAAACCTCAATGTGAACATACGTGTACAAACAGAAGATCTGCAGGAAACAAAGAGGACGAGAAACAGTGTGAACGTCTGAGAGGATCTGGATCAGGAGCAGAGGAAACAACCCTGTACTACCATACAGCTCATTCACAAACAGGCTGCACAGGAACACGTACATAGGTTCATGGAGACTTCTGTTCATACAGATAACTACAATCAGAGACGTGTTGGAAATCAGGATGAACATGTAAATCACTGCAGTCAACATGAAGAACAAGGATCTCAGAGTTCCCACAGGTAAATAAGCCTCAAGAACAAAGTAAGATGCAGTTGATGACGTTGAATTCAGCATCGTTTCCATTTTCAGTGTAAAAAACTGTTTCAGAAATATTGAAAACATTAACCCCCTAAAAAACTGAAATCCTTTGGTTCACTGAACACAACCATCAGCTTTGTTTTCCTTCCTTCTGACACTGAACCAACAGCAGCTCCTGGACACGGCTTCAGCAACACGTGGACATGCAGCTGAACTCACTCAGACGTGTGTTTAACAAGCAGCCGACAGAACGAGCTGCAGACGACTTCTCAACGAGCCTTTAACAACCGGAACGGCCCCCGAGGCCCCACGTCATCAGAAGCCTTCATGGTGAGATCCAGAGTTACGTCAGGTCATGGACATGTGAGACGGACGTTATTGGATCTGCATATTCCATGTTCATATACAATACCCTGGATATGAAATAAATAATATGTATGGAAAGAGTTGATTGACGTCTTGTGTGTGGATTGTATTGTGATGACAGGTGTGGCTTCTTCAGTTGGAGAATGGCTGCATGAGAGAAACCTGAGGACATCAGAGAAGAATGGGTTGTGCCGCTGGTCAAATCCACCACTCTGATTGGCTGCTGCAATGAAAACATCCAGCAGCACTATCGAAACCAGCCTTCAGGGGGCGCTGGAGATAACCCTATCCCTACAAAATTCAAACGGCTATTCAAGTTGTAACAGGTCCCAGGTCAGTGGTCACAGGTCAGAGGTCACGGGTCAGTGGTCACAGGTCAGAGGTCACAGGTCAGTGGTCAAACAGGTCAGTGGTCAGAGGTCACAGGTCAGTGGTAACAGGTCACAGGTCAGTGGTCGCTGGTCAGTGCTCACAGGTCAGTGCTCACAGGTCAGTGGTCACATGTCACAGGTCAGTGGTCAGAGGTCATAGGTCAGTGCTCACAGGTCAGTGGTCACATGTCACAGGTCAGTGGTCGCTGGTCAGTGCTCACAGGTCAGTGGTCAGAGGTCACAGGTCAGTGCTCACAGGTCAGTGGTCACATGTCACAGGTCAGTGGTCAGAGGTCATAGGTCAGTGCTCACAGGTCAGTGGTCACATGTCACAGGTCAGTGGTCGCTGGTCAGTGCTCACAGGTCAGTGGTCAGAGGTCACAGGTCAGTGGTCAGAGGTCACAGGTCAGTGGTCAGAGGTCAGAGGTCAGAGATCACAGGTTAGTGTTCAGTGGTCAGAGGTCACAGGTCAGAGGTCACAGGTCAGTGGTCACATGTCAGTGGTCAGAGGTCACAGGTCAGTGGTAAGTGGTCAGAGGTCACAGGTCAGAGGTCACAGGTCAGTACCATGCAGAAGCACGCTGATCACATGTATCACAGACAGGTCAGTGAACAAGAAATGAAAGTCCCTGATTAAAGAGCATTTCAGTGAATGTGAGCAGAATCAACTCAACAGGTCCAGAAAGTTTTCTACACGACCAGAATCACAAAGTTAAACTTCACATGTAACTTTCAGTCATGTGACCTGAGGTCCACGGGTCCGAGGGGAGGTCATTACCAGTCCTGCTGATTGGTCTCTGTGGAAAACTCAAAGTGCTCCGTCCTTTCTGAGGGAACCAGTGGAAACTGTGTCTCGTGTGAAGACGCCTCAGGGACTAACACGTTGATGAGCTGCAGTGACCTTTGACCTGAGGGACTTCATTAACCATGTCCAACTTAATGAGGTGATCGTCCACCTGAGGACACCTCAGCCTCTGGGAGCTGGAGTTTGAACTTTCACTAATCACTGTTTTCATTAGAACAAATGTTGTGAGATTTCTCCTGCAGCTTTTTGGCATTGGCATCTATATATATATGTGTATATATATATATAAGTGGAACAACTGGCTGCAAGTTCAAAAAAGCCAGAACTTATACAAAGAGGCGTTTCATAAAAGGTTATATGAAAAAAAGACATGAAATCATCATCTGTGTCTATCTGCTGTGTCCGTCCTCTGTAGCAAACTCCCTGTTTGTCACGGTCACAGCAGTGAGACACCTGGTCAGTGGAATGTTCCCTGTCATTCCCCCCTTTGATCCTAAATAAAAATATCAATAACAAATCAAATCAAATCAAATCAAAGTTTATTGTCACATGCACCAATGACAGCGTCATCGGAGCAGTGAAATTCTTGTGACCTGGCAACACATCTACGCATTAGACAGGCTTTTTACAAAATTAAAGAAAAATGACATATCATATAACATATAACATATAACCGACATGTCTCGATGTCACTATTAAGTGTGACCTGAGATCTTGTGACCAGCCAAACATCTACTTAGTAGACAGGTTGTACAAAATTTAAAAATAACATACCATATAACATATAACATATAACATAGTCAAATGAAGCAGCAGTTTACAGGGTGAAGAAGTGGAGAATATTAAATTAAATAAAATGAATGTATGTGGAGTAAGTGTATTGGTATGAGTGTGGGAGCAGAATGTTCATGGTGACTGTTCAGGGGTCAGTGTTGATTGTTCAGGAGCCTGATGGCCTGGGGTAGAAGTGTTAGTGAGTCTGGTAGTCCGTGCTCGGATGCTCGGTGACGTCTGCCAGACGGCAGCAGTGTGAGAAGGTCCACAGCCTGGGTGGCTGTGGTCCTTGATGACTTCCGTGCTTTCTCAGACATCTTGTGCTGTAGATGAGTTTCACGGAAGGGAGATGGCCGCCGATGATGCTCCACTGTCTTCACCACCCTCTGCAGGGCCTTGTGATCCTTGTGACCCTCCCCTCCTAGAGCTTCCTGAAGTCCACGATCATCTCCTTGGTCTTGCAGACGTTGAGAGACAGGTTGTTCTCCTGGCACCATGTTTCCAAGCCTCTGACCTCATCTCTGTAGGTGGTCTCGTGGTTGTTGGAGATGAGACCCAGGATGGTGGTGTCGTCTGGTTCAAACATCATCGTCAGGGTGATGTTTGAACCGTGTGTTGCCACACAGTCCTGTGTGTACAGGGAGTACAGGAGGGGGCTGAGTACACAGCCCTGAGGGGCCCCGGTGCTCAGGGTCAGTGAGGAGGAGGTGTAGTTACCCATTCTCACCACCTGGGGTCTGCTCGTCAGGAAGTCAAAGATCCAGTTGCACATGGGGGGTTGAAGACCCAGGCTCCTGAGCTTGGGGACGAGCTTCTCAGTCACAATTGTGTTGAACGCGGAGTTGTAGTCCACGAACAGCATCCTCACATATGTGTTAGCCTTTTCCAGGTGGGATAGGGTGGTGTGTGTTGTTAGGGCGATGGCATCATCCGTCGATCGGTTTTGGCGGTATGCAAAATGGAAGAGGTCAACGGTGTCAGGACGGGTGGAGCAGATGTGGGTTTTGACGAGCCGCTCGAAGCACTTCATGATGGTGGAGGTCAGTGCTACAGGGCGGTAGTCCTTTAAGCAGGTGATGGTTGATTTCTTAGGGATGGGGATGATGGTGGCCTGCTTGAAGCAGGTGGAGACTGTTGACAGTTGTAGGGAGAGGTTGAATATGGAGGTGAAGACCTCCGCTAGCTGGTCGGTGCACCCCCTGAGGACGCGGCCTGGAACTCCATCGGGCCCAGATGACTTTCGAGTCTTCACTCTTTGAAGCTCTGGCCTCACGTCAGCCACGGTCAGGGACAGAGTGCAGTCATCGTCTCGGTCCTCAGCCAGTCTCGAGGATGGAAGGATGTTGGCTGCCTCAAACCGTGCGTAGAAGGTGTTGAGGTCATCAGGTCGGGAGGCAGCATGCTGATCATCACTGCTACTTCTCCCTTTATAGCCAGTGATGTGTCGCAGGCCACCCCACAAGCGTCGGGGGTCAGAGCTGAGGTAGTTGGATTCCAGCTTGTCCCTGAAGTCTCTTTTACCTTCTCTGATGGCCCTCCGCAGGTCACATCTGGACTTCCTCAAAGCCTCCGGGTCACCAGAGTTATGGGCAGAGGACCGTGCTCTGAGCTTAGCACGGACATTACCATGTCCTGATGGTAGAAGATGTGAGAAGACATGTTGATCATAGTCCTCGATCAGCTGACACCACCAGGATCTGGATCCACAACTAGGGTCTGGATCCACAACCAGGATCTGGATCCGCCATCAGGATCTGGATCCACAACCAGGATCTGGATCCACCATCAGGATCTGGATCCACAACCAGGATTTGCATCCACCATCAGGATCTGGATCCACAACCAGGATCTGGATCCACAACCAGGATCTGGATCCACCATCAGGATCTGGATCCACAACCAGGATCTGGATCCACAACCAGGATCTGGATCCGCCATCAGGATCTGGATCCACAACCAGGATCTGGATCCACCATCAGGATCTGGATCCACAACCAGGATTTGCATCCACCATCAGGATCTGGATCCACAACCAGGATCTGGATCCACAACCAGGATCTGGATCCACCATCAGGATCTGGATCCACAACCAGGATCTGGATCCACAACCAGGATCTGGATCCACCATCAGGATCTGGATCCACAACCAGGATCTGGATCCACAACCAGGATCTGGATCCACCATCAGGATCTGGATCCACAACCAGGATCTGGATCCGCCATCAGGATCTGGATCCACAACCAGGATCTGGATCCACCATCAGGATCTGGATCCACAACCAGGATCTGCATCCACCATCAGGATCTGGATCCACCATCAGGATCTGGATCCACAACCAGGATCTGGATCCACAACCAGGATCTGGATCCACCATCAGGATCTGGATCCACAACCAGGATCTGGATCCACAACCAGGATCTGGATCCACCATCAGGATCTGGATCCACAACCAGGATCTGGATCCACAACCAGGATCTGGATCCACCATCAGGATCTGGATCCACAACCAGGATCTGGATCCACCATCAGGCTAGAAACCATCGGCTCAGATCTCACAAATCCCATCAGCAGTTGCAAATACTTCTTCATGTTGTGTTAAGGATCCTTTGTACCGATGTAGATGCAGATGCATTTATTTATCCCAAACACATGCACAGACACACTCATGCAGGAAGGGAAATGTATCCTCTGCTTTTGACCCATCTGGTGCAGGACACACAGAGCAGTGAGCGACCATGTACAGCGCCCGGGGAGCAGATGTTGGAGGAGTAAGGTGCCTTGCTCAGGGGCACTAGACAGGGTCTACAGAGACTCTTGGATTTTTGGGCAGATCAATCCAGGTTCGTCTTTTTGTTTCTCCGTGGAATCGAACCAGAGACGAACCAGAGACCTTCTCTGCCCATAGTCCAAGTGTCTGCCACTAGACCACCGCCTCTCCATGTGTTGTGAATTGTTCCTTTTATTATCGTTTCCATAAATAAAGTGTATTATCTTTTGTCAGATGATGACGTCAGGTCTCGTTTAATCTCTGATGATGAACTAATGGACTTGATTCTATAAATTGTAAATCAGCAGAAATCTGGTTCTGTGTTTTCAGTCTGAAGCGTTTCCTTCGTCTCCAGATGTTGTTCCAGCTCCAGACGACACGTTGTCTCCTCTGTCTTCAGATCCACAGCCGATGTGTTCAGCTCCTCATGTCGACTCAGAGCCTCGGCTGCAGCTGGACCTGGGAGCAGCAGCTTTTCATGTGTTTATATGAAGAATGTGTTTGTAGAGTTTAGGTCAAACATGAAGACGTCAGAAACAGAAACAGGCCGAGCCCTTCGTTTTGTGCTTTCATCTGGACATGTGTGTATGTATGTCTACATTTATATGTATATACATATATACGGTATGTGTATATATAAAACCCTTTGTAGGTTCTAGTTATTTCAGCTGACGTGACGTCACATGGGAACTTTGAGGAAACTGAAGTGTGTTTGTGAAATTGACATAGAACCTTTCATCTTCTTTCCTTCAGGTTCACAGATTCCTGATGAATGGAATCATCAGGATCATGTTGTATCACAGGCCATGTGCAGCTACCCTGGGTTCCCCCCCTCATGCTGTACACATTGTAAAGTACTGAGTATTCCTATGAGTACAGACCTGTCAGATTGAACTGGGACGCTTACTGTGATGAGGTGACCAGTTAAAAGCAGCAGCAGAGGAGGAGGCTGCCGACGCTCATCTTCTCTGACTCAGATCCGGAAACTACAGAAACACAAATCCTCCTGTGATTCATCATGAACTCCTCACGGGTTTCTTATTTCACTCTGGCTGCCTATAACTCTGGGCTGTTGAGACCCTTGTTCTTTATCTCTCTCATCTGTGTGTATGTTGTGATCCTTTGTGCCAACGTGCTGCTGATTGTAGTTATCTGTATGAACAGAAGTCTCCATGAACCTATGTACGTGTTCCTGTGCAGCCTGTTTGTGAATGAGCTGTATGGTAGTACAGGGTTGTTTCCTCTGCTCCTGATCCAGATCCTCTCAGACGTTCACACTGTTTCTCGTCCTCTTTGTTTCCTGCAGATCTTCTGTTTGTACACGTATGCGAATGTGGAGCTTTGTAATTTAGCCGTGATGTCGTACGACAGATACCTGGCCATCTGCTGTCCTCTGCAGTACCACACACGTATGACATGGACCAGAGTGGCCGTGCTCATCGCTCTGATCTGGCTGTTCCCGTTTGTGGAAGTTGCTGTGATGATTTGTCTGAGTGCACCGTTGCAGTTGTGTGGAAACATCATCAACAAAGTTTACTGTGATAATTACAATGTGGTCAAACTGGCCTGTTCCGACACCTCAGTCAACAACATCTACGGAACCATTTACTCCACAATCATCGTGGGTGGAGTCATCTTTTCAATCTTTTTCACGTACGTGAAGATTTTAACGATCTGTCTCTCTGGTTCTAAGCAGACGAGACAGAAAGCCTTCAGCACGTGCACCCCCCACCTGGTGGCGCTGCTCAACTTCTGCTTCGGTGGCACGTTCGAGGTGTTTCAGAGCAGGTTCGACCTGCGCATGCTTCCCAACGCGCTGCGCGTCGCTCTATCTTTATACTGGATCACGTGTCAGCCGCTCTTCAACCCCGTCATCTACGGACTGAACTTGACCAAAATACGCATCTCATGTAAAAGTCTGCTCGTTGGTAAAATGTAACTTTAATGGTAAATCTAGGTCTGAATGAAATATCTGAAGATGTTTTTATTAAGTATTGATTTCAGTGAAGATGATTTGGAGCTGGTTTGATATGATGTGATGATTATAACTGAGGAACGATAGAACTCACATCACAGCTTTGTTCCTCTTGTGTAGAAACACTTCATCTGAAATCTGGTTTCATGGTGTTAGACTTGCTCCTCACATGTGACCCCGACAGTTTGACTCCTGATTGCAGAGGATGTGGCTCCTTGTATTGATTCATGAGACAAACTGGGATTCATGAATATGAGACAATACAAATGAAACTTCATTGATTGGTGGATTTTATTGTGGAAACAAATGTTGTTTATAAGTATAGATTTCTTCTATTCTGCAGAACATTCCACAGGAGAACATCGAGGACGTTTTTTTTAACCTGAAGAATTCTGCAGTAGATAAAAACTCTCAGATTATGGTTCCTGTTATTATTATTATAAGTTTAAATAAATGACAAAATATAAACATGAGTGAATGTGTCAATCGCATAAACTTGCAGGGAACAAAATCTATTGTTAAACGATTTCATATGAATAAATGTATGAAGAGGGTTCGGCCATCAGTCTCAAATCTCTCTTTTTTCTCATAAAAGAAAACTGAGAGATATGATTTCACATCTCATGTTTTCTAATCATCACACTCAGAACTGATTTTTGTGTTCTGTTCTTCAGTTTGTAGCAGAATAGGAAATAAGTGGAAAGTCATCACGTCCTGATCTACTGACTGCTAACAAATATCATCTTGCAGCCATCTGCTAACAGCTAAAAGCTAACTGCTAAGTGCTATCTGCCTAACAGCTAGCTAACTGTTAAATGCTAACTGCTAACAGCTAACTGTTAAATGCTAATTGCTAACCGTTAAATGCTAACATCCATCTGCTAACTGATATCTGCTAACAGCTAAAAGGTAACTGCTAAGTGCTATCTGCTAACAGCTAACTGTTGAATGCTAATTGCTAACTGCTAACAGCTAACCGTTAAATGCTAACTGCTAACAGCTAATAGCTAACCGTTAAATGCTAACAGCTAACTGCTAACAGCTAAAAGCTAACTGCCAACTGCCAACTGCTATCTACTAATACTAACAGCTATATCTTAACAGAAACAGATATGTACCAACAGCTATGTCATAGCAGCTAACAGCTAATAGGCCACTGCTAGCTAAATTCAGACATTAATATTATTACCTGCTTTTTAAAAACATTCTCACAATATTAAAGCAGAGTAAAAATATTTATTATCAACAGGGTGCATTTGATTCAAAGGATGAAAAAAGTATGTGTTTAAAAAACATGAAACATGGAACATAAAATATAAAAAAGGTAAAGATAAAAGCTAAAAGCTAAAAGCTAAAAGTTAAAAGTTAAAAGGTAAATGTTAAAAGGTGAAAGGTGAAAGGTGAAAGGTAAAAAGATAAAAAGATAAAGGATAAAAACATGAAAACAAAAAAGCGTAGAACTGAGAAACATAAAATCCATTGCTCTTGTGTCCGTCCTGGGAGAGGGATCCCTCACATGTGTCTCTCTGAGGTTTCTACTTATCTTTACCTGTTAAAGGGTTTTTAGTAGTTTGTCCTCACTCTTGCTGAGGGTTAAGGACAGAGGATGCCACACCCTGTTAAAGCCCTATGAGATGAATGTAATTTGTGAATATGGGCTATACAAATACAATTTGATTGATTGATTGATTGATAAAAAAAAACATAAACATAAAAAGTTATAAGATAAAAGATAGAAATGATGAGAATAAAGTTCGTTTCACGGTTTACCAATAACAAAATGTTTACATGTGATGCGTATCTTAGTGATTTTTAGACCGTACATGATGGGGTTAAACAGCGGCTGACATGTGAGCCAGTACAATGATAAGAAAATACGCAACATATTTGACACATGTTTCATATCAAATCGATTTTGTGCAATTTCAAAGAAACAGCCACAGGAGAAGTTGAGCAGCGACACCAGCTGGGGTGTGACGGTACTGAGGGCTTTTTGTCTGGTCTGTTTGGAACCAGAGACACAAACTTTTATAATCCTCATGTACGAGTAAAAGATGAAAAGAACCAGGAGAACAGTGGTGAGAGTATAAAATATTCCATAAAGATTGTTGACTGAGGTGTCAGAGCAGGAGAGTTTGACCACAGAATAATTATCACAGTAAACTTTGTGAATCACGTTTCCACACAGCTGCAGAGGAAAGCTCAGAGAAATCAAAACCAAAATGGAAGCAAATGGATAAAACCAGGATAACGCGATGAGCAGGGCGACTCTACTGGAGGTCATACGTGTGTGGTACTGCAGAGGACAGCAGATAGCCAGATATCTGTCGTACGACATGACGCACAAACTACTGAACTGTACACTGGCATACGTGTACAAACAGAAGATCTGCAGGAAACAAAGAGGACGAGAAACAGTGTGAACGTCTGAGAGGATCTGGATCAGCAGCAGAGGAAACAACCCTGTACTACCATACAGCTCATTCACAAACAGGCTGCACAGGAACACGTACATAGGTTCATGGAGACTTCTGTTCATACAGATAACTACAATCAGCAGCACGTTGGCACAAAGGATCACAACATACACAAACAACACCAGCACAGCAAACATGTGTTTGAAATGTGCAGTGTGGACGTATGCAGTGAGGACGAAATGTGAAACCCATGAGGAGTTTATCATCATGAATAAAGCTGATGATTGGAATTAATGATTCACATGAAGAGTAAACGTTATAAACTCAAACCTGCTGGAACGTTTTTAAACTGTTCTTTGTAAAGACGACAAATATTTCAAAGTAATTTCATGAGGTTCAGTGAAAAGAAACTTCATTAATGAAGCATGAACACAGAACCTGCTTCACTCAGAGAAGAAGACAGAAAGGTTCAGAGAGCGTCCGGCCGCTGCAGCTCTTCTTATAACCGACTCCTCTGGTAAACAACTGCTCAAAATAAAAGCATCAGTTACAAAACAAAAGCTCTGCTTTTACTTTGAAGACAAATTGCCAAACAGGAAGTGATTTCGCAAGTGGCAGTGTGTGTGTATTCTGTTATGTTTTGTTAACTTTTTGCATAAACTATCAATAAAAATCAGTCAGATCTTAAAATATGATATTTTAGAGGGATCCTCACATGTGACTCTCTGAAGTTTCTACTATCCTTTCCCCTGTTAATAGTTGTTTTAGTAGTGTGACTCTTGTTGAGGCTGAAGGACAGAGGACGTCTCACCTTGTTAAAGACTCTGAGACAAACTGGGACCTGTGAATATGGGCTTTACAAATTAAATTTGATTGATTGATATGTTAAAGTGTTTTAACAGAACAAACTAATCACAGTTTTAAACCCAAAAGATTTAAAGGAGCTTTTTATTTTCACTGGAAAAATAAAATTGATCTTAAATTAAAAAAATTCGTGACACATTTTTTATTTTATTTTACAAAAATATTAATATGAGTCTGGAGCTATTTCCAAAATGAGAATACATAAAATGACACAATGGATAAAAACATGTTACATCTACTCCTATATTTCGAAAAAATTTAGAAAATGTCAGATCAATCCACAGTGAGATGAAGGTTCGATAGTTTCCTGATAGTTGTGCAGAGGTCTGTGGTTCTGAGGGTTTATCCTCTGGTGAATATTCTGCTGTGACGTCTCCTGACCTGAAGGTTTAAAGAGGTGGAGCAGAGTCTGAGCTCAGAGCCTCTGAGCCGAGCTTCAGAAGAAGTGTCATGAAGGCAGCGGTGAGTTTCAGACTCTGTCACACCTGTTTTCTCGAGAATCTGTTTTGTGGAGTTTCACTGAATTCAGTCCACGTGAAGAGAATCATGATAAACGCCACCATGGTTTCTTATTTCACTCTGGCTGCCTATGTGGACTCTGGGCTGTTGAGACCCTTGTTCTTCACGATGGTCCTGTCCTTGTACTTGTTGATCCTTTGTGCCAACGTGCTGCTGATTGTAGTTATCTGTATGAACAGAAGTCTCCATGAACCTATGTACGTGTTCCTGTGCAGCCTGTTTGTGAATGAGCTGTATGGTAGTACAGGGTTGTTTCCTCTGCTCCTGATCCAGATCCTCTCAGACGTTCACACTGTTTCTCGTCCTCTTTGTTTCCTGCAGATCTTCTGTCTTTATTCTTATGCTTCTGTGGAATTCTTTAATTTAGCTGTGATGTCTTATGACCGCTACCTGGCCATCTGCTGTCCTCTGCAGTACCACACACGTATGACACAGAGAAGGATCACAGTGCTCATTACTCTCACGTGGTTATCGGCCTCTGTTGTTTGTTTTATTCCATTAACAATGACTGTCCCTTTACAGCTGTGTGGAAACATCATCAACAAGGTTTACTGTGATAATTATTATATCGTCAAACTGTCGTGTTCCGACACCACAGTCAACAACATCTACGGACTCGCTGCCACCTCTTTTGTAATCATGTCTCCTGTGTCGCTGATATTTTTCTCCTACGTGAGGATTCTAAAGGTTTGTTTCTCTGGTTCCAAGCAGACGAGACAAAAAGCCCTCAGCACCTGCACCCCCCACCTGGCCTCGCTGCTCAACTTCTCCTTCGGGGCTTGTTTTGAGATCATGCAGAGCAGATTTAACATGAGCAACGTCCCCAACCTGTTGAGAATCATTTTATCTTTGTACTGGCTCACATGTCAGCCGCTCTTCAACCCCTTAATGTACGGACTCAACATGTCGAGGATCCGCAACATCGGTAAAAAACTCATCTTTGCTTCAGCTGTCTTTTCTCCTTAAATATGTTGTGATGCTCAAACGACCGAGTCCTGGGATCGCTTCTGCAAATGAAGGAAACAACGATAAACCACTTTTATCAAACTGACAAATCTCTCATTAAATTCTTTATTTGCTTTGAAAAGTTCTTTAATTCTTCTTTTGCTCTTGAATCCATCTGATGACGACTGCAACGTGTTCTACAAACAAACTGGGGAATTGTGAAAATTCATTTAAAAGTTTTTATGTGTTTTTTGTGTATGATACTAGAAACCTTTATCATCCTAATAAACAAGATTATTGTCAGACTCACTTTTTCCTTCACCTTCAAAAACTGTCTTACTCGATTTCTGAAGAACGTGTCACAAAAGGAGATCAGTCATATTCACACACATTTTATTTTGAGGCCGGAACATAATTTAATATTTAACTTTTTTGTTGACTCTTCTCCTTTTATCTTTTTCGACACAACGTGTATAAAGTAATACAAATAATGTAAACGCAAACAAAAGTCAAATCAATAAAACAAATATTAATATCTAATATATAATTAATATCATGATCAGGGGGAGGAGTCAGAGGGACCACGGCTGTCTCGGTGCTGGGATGTGAACCTGACAAATAAAGTTTAAAGTTGAAGTTGACTTGGTAATTCTTTCATATTTTGTTCTGTGATACTTTATCTTTATTAATCATTCTGTGTCATCATTACATCATTACATCATTACATCATTACATCATTACATCATTACATCATTACATCATTACATCATTACATCATTACATCGTTAGGAGCAGAAACCTCCAGAGTCAGAGTCACACAGTCGATGCTCTGGAGACAAAGTTGTTACTGAAGAAGAGAGAAACTCCAACAAGACTCCATCACACACACACACACACACACACACACACACACACACACACACACACACACACACACAGACAGACACACAGAGACACACAGACAGACACACACACACACACACACACACACACACACACACACACACACAGACAGACACACACACACAGAGACACACAGACACACACACACACACACACACACACACACACACACACACACACACAGAGACACACAGACAGACACACACACACACACACACACACACACACACAGACAGACACACACACACACACACACACACACACACACACACACACACACACACACACAGACAGACACACACACACACACACACACACACACACACACACACACACACACACACAGACACACACACACACACACACACACACACACACAGACAGACACACACACACACACACACACACACACACACACACACACACACACACAGACAGATACACAGAGACACACACAAGAGAGATTCAAACCTTCCTTTAGGATAAAGCTTCTAGTTAGAGCCGGTCCAGGTTGGACTCGGACATGAGACAATACTACGATCCATATCATTCACATCTAAAAGGATCTGATGGAACCAACCTGAAGCTCAGTGTTCTCTGGTCCGACTCAGCTGTGAGTCAGTAGAGATCCTCTGCTCCTCCAGGCCTCGTTCTCCTGGAGGTGGTGGACACGGCTTCCAGAAGACCTCCGTCCAAGTGACTGAAAGACACAAACATACATATCCCAGGTAAAAACCTAGTTCCATCCTATCTTGATATATATATATATGTAGATTCAAAGACACAGAGCTGAATGAACTTTAGTCATTTACACACGTCTGCTTCTAAATTCTGTGAAATTACTTTAAAGTTAGTTGAAGAAATAAAAGACATTTTGTTTTGAAGCTAAAACTGAAAACAGTTTAACCTGAAGTTTCTCCTGCTTCGTCTCTTGAGCTGTTGATCCTCTTCATGTTGATGAACTGGTGTGGATCAATAAAGATCATCTTATCTTATTATATCTTATCTTATGTTATCTAATGAACGCAGGGGATCCTGTGTAACAGAGTAGATGTAACGTATCTTTACTGTGAAGCTCTGGTGGTTTAAGGACGTTTTCAGAAGAAGTTTCTCGTGCAGCTGTCGTCTACTTAATGTTTGTTGAGTCTGATTCTGTTGAGAAATGTTTCTCCTTCATATGACAGGGGAGTTAATCGGCTTTGAGCTGTTTCTAAAGGTGACATCAAAGGACTGGTGACATTTGAAACTACTACATTTCTCACATTGTCAGAATGAGAGAAACAAACCTGCCATCGTCGAGTTGAATGAAGTGAACATCTCCCTCAAAGAACGGAGCTGGAGTCTTCAGGAGATTATCAAGAACCTCTCTAGTTCTTCGTTTTCCTTCTATGAGCACAAGTGGTTCGTCTCTCAAACTCCAGATCAAATCCTTGTTGGAGAAAATAAAGACGACGACTAAACCTCTGCTCGGTTTTTTATATCATCAATAACTCATTAGAACCAGACTGATCAGAAACATCAGTGAGAAAACCAGCTCTTCTGATGTGTGACAATTCATTTCTCCAGAAAGAGAAGAAACCCTGTGTTTGTCACAGTTTGTGTGTCTGTTTAGTTTGTGTGAGGCTGTTTCTCTGGGACTTTGTGTGAGTTCAACCTTCGTCTCCACAAAGTTAAAACGTGTTTCACCCGACAGCTGCTGATTGGTTCTTCTTCACAAATGTTCACGTCTGACGAGCGTTTTCTAGACTTGACTTCACTGATCTGACTTTTTTTTATTAAATTGTATTATTTCAACATGATTTTTCAACATTTTGATAATTTAATCTCTGCTGACTTTTGATTCTTTCTGAATTCGATGTGAACATTGAGGAGAAACATCTCAAACATCAGCAGGTGAATGTATTATTTACACGTTGATTTTTCTTTCAGACATAAATCATTTTTTGAATTTAATTTAAATTCTCATATTTCACAGGTGAAACTGTGAGTTTGTTCTGTGGCAGATGGAAAAAAACAAAATACAGGATTTTATTAAATGATGTTTAAACAGTTTTATGTTTTTAGACGTCGGTGAGATTTACATGTCTTCAAGTCAAAGCTCAAATAATTGTTAAACAAGTTTAATGTTGCAAAAGTTAGTTAATTTTAAAGTTTTAATATTCGAGATTCAATATTTAACTTTTTAAGTTTTATCATTTTAAAGATTTAAAGATTTAAAGTGTTATTGTTTTAAAAGAGTCAATTATTAACTAAAATATTCTTCATCTGAACCAATACTTGAGGAATAAATGTTGTGGGTGTTAGATTATATTATATTAAAAAAGATGATTATGAATAAAAAAAATTAAATGCAATTTCCTGACTGAGAGTCACAGACACAAGCAGAGGATCATGGGTAATATCCAGTGGGACCAGTCAACACATTGAGACACTTTGTTTTTATATGAAACCACTTCATCAGAAAAAGAGTAGATCACCTTGTGTGGCTGCAGGGGGCGCTGTTGCTCAGTAACTGTTACAGTGTGAGTGTGTGTGTGGTGTGTGTGTGTGTGTGTGTGTGTGTGTGTGTGTGTGTGTGTGTGTGTGTGTGTGTGTGTGTGTGTGTTGTGTTCTCTAACTAACTTAGCTGAAGTAAATTTAATAAAATGTTTTTCAGACAGACTGAGCAGGACGCTGTGGGACGAGAGGACGATGGAGACGATGAAGACGATGGAGATGATGGAGACGATGAAGACGATGAAGACGATGAAGACGATGAAGATGATGGAGACGATGAAGACGATGAAGACGATGGAGACGATGAGCGATAACGTCTCTTCCCACCATCACTTCGTCCTCGGGGGCTTCGATGACCTCGGGGCGCTGAGGCCCCTCCTCTTCCTCCCTTTCTTCATCATGCTGGTCGTGTCGCTGGCGGCGAACTCTCTGCTGCTCTACGTCATCATGTCCCAGAGGAGCCTCCACTCCCCGATGTACCTCCTCATCGCCGCCATGGCGTGCGTGGACCTGGGCCTCCCTCTGCTCGTTGTCCCCAACATGCTGCTGAACTTCCTGTTTGACTGGCGGGGGATCTCTCTGATTGGCTGTCTGGTCCAGATGTTCTGCGTCCACTTCCTGGGAGCTCTTCAGTCCACGCTGCTGCTCGCCATGGCGCTGGACCGATACTTTGCCATCTGCACGCCGCTCTACTACCACAACCGAGCGTCGCTCCCCCGGCTGCTGTGCTTTGTGATTCCTCTCGTGGTCAGAAACGCCCTCATGGTGTCGCTGGTCGTGGTTCTGGCGGGAAACTTGTCCTTCTGCCGTGGTAACGTGATGAGTCACTGTTTCTGTGAGCACATGGCGCTGGTGGAGCTGGCCTGTGGCGACACGGCCGCCAACAGCATCGTGGGTTTGATCTCCGTGAGTCTGATTGCTGTGGTGGATTTCTTCTTCATCATCACCTCGTACGTGGTCATCTTCAGCTCCGTGATGCGTTCAGGGACATCCGGCGTTAAAGCTCTTCACACGTGTGTCACTCACATCGTGGTCATGGCCGTCATCATGACCATCGTCCTCACCGCCTTCCTGTCGTATCGCATCAGGAACCGTCTCCCTGCGTCAGTTCGCATCTTCTTCAGCGTCATGTACCTGTTGTTCCCGAGCTGCTTCAACCCGATCGTCTACGGCGTCAGAACCTCGGAGATACGACGACACATCGTCAACATGCTAACGCTCCGTGGCTGCGTCGCTCAGCTCAGCTTTTAGACTTTAATAAAAACTAAAATCAACTTAATACAAGACAGAGATGAGTTTTATCTAAATGATAAAGACAGTCTAACCCTTAACTTTAAATAGTTTCGTGCCAAAAACAACTACATGTTTACAACAAAAACCCACAACATGAAACTCTCCGGTTGGTTCATGTTTTCAATTGATGGCAACATGATTCCTGAGGGGGGCGCTACAGCTCAGTCAAAACAATGAACCGATATAGATTGTATGTATGCATCTTGATGAAAACATTTTATTCTGTATTGTTTTCATGTCATAACGTTCACAATGTGTATAGAAACATTTTAATATAGATTTGTTCTTCATGATCGTAGATCATTGTATAATAATAAAATAATATTAATGAAAACAAATATCCTTACTTTAATATGAAATAATATATTCATATCACCAGGCCCTGAACGCAGCGGCCAAGTGAGTTCAGGTGTCAATGGATCAGAGCCAAAGGTTGTTGTGCCCCCTGCTGGCAGAGAAGCAGATGTGCAAGGAAGCAGTAAACAGAGGAGGATGATAAAGATGACATCATCTTCAGCACAGAGATTTAAATCATTAACAAGAGAAAATAAACAGGAAGTGAACTGATGTGTTGTCAGTGTTTATCTATTAAAGAGTCTGATTAGAGCTGAGAGTCCCTGAACACACCACAGACCCACAGCTCATTATTAATCCCACAATCCTCGGAGAGGGAAACTCGACGCCCATGTTTGGGCATCGGGGCTAATTATCACAGAGGAACCAATTATAACGAGGAGCCAATTATAACGAGGAGCCAATTATAACGAGGAGCCAATTATAACGAGGAGCCAGAGCAACAGAAAATATCATCAAACAACTGATTCAAAGCAAAAGGATCAGAAACTTGAACAAACATCAGAGAGAGAAGAATTAATTTATTTAAGGTCGACTTTGTGTTTTGAGTTTGGTTCATGTCCCATCAGCTCACATGGAGGATGCCTCTGATCTATACTGCAGCCAGACACCAGCTGTGATGATTAATAAAGTTATGAGTGAATAAATGACATCACAACATAATAACATTATAACGTAAACATGGACGAGAAGAGACAAACGAGGCGTCAGCAGGAAACAGGAAATTGATTCAACTTGAATTTCTCCTCTCGAGTCTAATTTGGTTTTCTGGACCAATCAGTGCGCTGCTGTGTTCAGGGTCATTCCTCCTGTGGGACGTTTGGCTTTCAGCTATAAGACAAGCGGAGGCGACCGGGGGGGTCGATGGAGAGCCGCCGCCGGACGACAGCAGGTAAGACGTTTTCTCCTCCTCATCAAAACTGAAAATAAAATATTGTATAGTAAATTATCTTCAGCTGTATGTCGGTTATTTAAAATCAACAAAAGTTCCTTTAATTTACTCAAACATCTGAAATTAGTTGAGTATTTAATATTTTGAGTTTTTGCTATGATGAAACAATAATAATCATGATAATAAAGTTTATTTAAAACAGTTACATGCTGCTTTACGAGCTCAAAAATATATTAACAATTAAACAGTTTTAAGATCACAAAACTTAAAAGCAGAAATATAAGAATAACATGTTTAAAAACTTCATATTCTGAAATTAGTAAAAAAAAAGAAAAAAACATTTATAAAATGTGAATTTAGATTTAGAGGATCAATATTTAAAGACTGTAAAAGATAGAATTCAAAGTTTCACTCTTCTTTTCTCAATTTGATTTTATTTTAGTATTTTCATGTGATGACGAATCAAATCCTTATTTTTGCCTTGTGACAAATGTTTGAAGTACGTTTGTTTATAAACAGAATGTTATTATATACTAATATTGACCTGTTTTATGTTTCTGTTTGAAAGGTAATGTTTTTTTGTCATTAACAAAAAATACAAAATTTGTTTTAACTCAAAAATATTTTATAGATTTTAAACTTTTTTATTCACACGCACACACACACACAGACACACACACACACACAGACACACACAGACGACACTGTGAAATGATCTCATCTCACTTTTCTCTGTGAAAAGTGGTTTTTTGTTTCTGTTCATTTTGATTCACGTGAGTAACAGTTTGTATAAAGTGTCGTTTGCTGCTTCAGTCAAACGGTTGTTGTGTGTTTATGTTGTTGCTCAAACATTAACGTTGTTAGCTTCTCACATCGAAGTGACAAGTCTTATTATATAAATATGATCTGTGAGTTTTGATAGAATGAGTTCAAACCGTAGAGCTTTGTTCTCTCTGTCTTACCGGTCTCAGGTGAAGCTGCCGCCATGTTGGATTCACCCCCGAGTTGGAACATCTCCCACCACAGCTTCGTGCTCCGAGGTTTCCCGGAGCTGCAGCGACAGCGCCACCTGCTGGCGCTGCCCTTCTTAGCCTCGTACGTGGTGGTGCTGCTGGGGAACTCGGTGCTGGTGCACGTGATCCGTCGGGTGGAGCGTCTGCACAGCCCCATGTACCTGCTCATCTGCACGCTCTGCCTGGTGGACATCCTGGTGGTGACCGCCATCGTGCCCAACATGCTGCTCGGCCTCCTGTTCGACTGGAACCACATCTCATTGGCCGGCTGCCTGACTCAGATGTTCTTCACTCACTTCCTGTCCTCGGTGGAGTCCACGCTGCTGCTGGCGATGGCGTTGGACCGGTACGTGGCCATCTGCCAGCCGCTGCGCTACGCGGACATCATCGACTCCTCCATGTTCCTGCGGCTGCTGCTCTTCACTCTGCTGCGCAGCGGCTCCGTCATGGCGGCGCTGGTCGGGTTGGCAGGTTCTCTGTGGTTCTGCGACTCCAACGTCATCAGGCACTGCTACTGCGACCACATGGCGCTGGTGAGTCTGGCGTGCGACAACACGCAGAAGAACAGGACCGCCGGCCTCGTGGTGATCGTGGTCTTCGTGGGTGTGGACATCTCGCTCATCATCCTCTCCTACATGAAGATCCTGAGCGTGGTGCACCGAGCGGCGGCGGCCGGCGAGGACCGCTGGAAGGCGCTTCACACCTGCGGCACTCACCTGATGGTCATGATGTGCTTCTACCTGGTGGGCAGCGTCTCCTTCCTCTCTCACAACCTCAACCTCCACGTTCCCACGGAGGTCAACACCTTCATGGGCCTCGTGTACATCCTGCTCCCGGCCTCCGTCAACCCCGTCATCTACGGCGTGCGCACCAAGGAGATACGAAAAGGCTTCTCCAGGGTTTTTAAACTCAAAGAAAAGAAACTAACGAAAACTAAAGTTTCTCCTTCTGGACAAAGTGACGTCAAATGTTATCAATGAGTGTTTTCACTTCATTTAATGAAACATGTTCTTTATGATCATGTGATACGTCACATGATGAAGAAGCGCTTCAGGTGTCTCAACCAATCAGGACCTCAGACACCTGGAGTCTGTCCTGCAGGGGGCGACAGAGTCACACAGCAGCTGAAAGTGAAGACGACCGATTGAGACTCGTTAAAACAACTCGTTCAGTTCAAACTGTTTGAGAATGATCCACCAGGAAGCGACAGGTTTTACCAACGTCTTTTTATTAAAGATGTACTGGAGATACAACTGCCCTTGTGGCCCTTTCAAAATAAAAGCCTATGAAAATTATTTTACAAATAATGACACTATTTTGTGAGTTTTGGATCTTTGTCCTGTGTTTGGGACACACACACACACACACACAAACACACACACACACACACACAAACACACACACACACAAACACACACACACACACACACAAACACACACACACACACAACCACACACACGTACACACACACAAAGGGACGTTTCACACGTTTTATTTTGAAGGTTCAAATATACTTCTGCTTTTTTAAACTAAATGTTCATTAATATTTCTTCTCCAAAGGAACATTCAGTATTTATCATCAATAAAACATAATTTTCCAAACCACTTATCAGTTCACTCTGACAGGTTGTCATGACAACGCGGACCGAAACAATGAGACATTGTGAAAACGTTAAAAATATCACGAGTTGACAAAAGCATTCACAGTTTCTTTTAAATAAAGTTCAAGCACGTAACATCTTAAATCAAAAGTCTTTGGAGACTTTTTAAAATTAAAACGCCAGCAGCTTAACTTTGTCAAAATAAAATCCAGTTTAAACTGATTTAAATCTAAATTTAAAGAATAATTCAACAACATGAATCCGACACATTTCAGAATAAAACACAGAGGTTTTCATGAACATTTTGCTTCATTAGTGTAATTGTTCACGTAGTCCTGTGTGCTACTTGTGTTACTGGAGTATTCCACTAGAGGGAGCATCAAAGACCATCTCAAAATTAAAACCTGGGGATGTTTTCCAGCGAGGCGCCATGAGGGCGCCATGATGCGTTCACAGTCGACTCAGGGACACGAGGCTCCACCTGGAACATGAACGTAAGAGACGCTGCTGCTCGGCGAGTCGAAACTGACAAGGTTTGGAAAATGATTGACATAAAAACATCAAAGCACGGACACACCTTGGTTCCTTTAACCATCGTCAATAAAGTTTGATTATTCATAACATTAATAAATGAAGTTTCATGCAAAGGAGGCCTCCGCTTCCTGTCAGCTGATCGGATACTTCAAAGTCCTCTCGGCAAGTCGGGACGTCTCAGATGTCTCTGTGTCTCGAAGTGGCGAATCGTCCCACGTCACCAAAGACCCTCTGGTACGACACATGGAAACTAATCTGAACACAACGTTACTCCTGTCTGATCCTAATGGAAACACGTAGAACAAAGTGAGGCATGCTACGAGCCGTCGTCACGACAACGTCACTGCCGCGTCAACACATCAGCCCAGTGGTGGAGAGCTGCTCGTGTGTAGCAGGACTGGTGTCTGTGGTTTTCTATCACTTTACACCCGGCAGGACGCAGAGAAGACGAACATGAACGAGAACACAACAACACGCCACCGCCAGATGATGACAGGGTCCAGACGGTTCCAGCTAACGTGACCTCCGGCAGCGCGATCCTCGTCTTTATCTGTCGTTGAGTTTGGGCGAGTCCACCGGCTCCTCCTCTTCGTCCTTGTCGTTTTTTGGCCCAATCAGCCGCTGGCGGGCAAAGTCTTCAAAGATGATGTCATCATCACTGGGGGGGTTGGGTGGTGGGGGGGATTGAATGTTGATTGATTAAAATATAAGAAAAGAAACGAGTGAGAACAGGAATCACTGTGAACCTGAGGCTCCGCCCACACTGTTACGTTGTAGGTAAACTCATCACTGTTGCCATGGTTACGCCATCTGTCACTAAGCAACCAACCCCTGTCTAACGCTCAACTTTCATTTGTTTTGATCTGAGTTCATGTTTGTTTGTTTCATCACTGAATGAAGAGACTAAAGGACGGAGCATGCTTCTGTGTTTCCAGGGACACGCAAGGGACACGCAAGGGACACGCAAGGGACACACACTGAGTAACAAGGGACACGCTAAGAGGCACGTAAGAAGGGACACTTGCGTGTCCCTAGCGTGTCCCTTGCGTGTCCCTAGCGTGTCCCTTGCGTGTCCCTAGCGTGTCCCTTGCGTGTCCCTAGCGTGTCCCTTGCGTGTCCCTAGCGTGTCCCTTACGTGCCTCTTGCGTGTCCCTTGCGTGTCCCTTGCGTGTCCCTTGCGTGTCCCTTGCGTGTCCCTAGCGTGTCCCTTGCGTGTCCCTTGCGTGTCCCTTCTTACGTGCCTCTTGCATGCGTCGACCCAATTTTCTAACTTTACGAGAAAGCTACGCAGCCTGCAGGGCTGTGATTGGTCTGCTCACTCCATCCTTTCCGGAGTCATATTTCCATATTTCCATATTTCCATCAGAAAAAGGCTCTGAGGAGTCGCAGTGTTATCACTGAGGCCGAGTTATACTCCTGCGACTGCAAACCTCGGAAGGTCACGCAGCTGCATCGACGGACTCGTTTTGGTTTATACTTCTCTAACGTGCTGCGCGTGTTGCAACGCAATTCACCGCCAGAACACTGGGCGGAGTAACGTTCTTTTGTCGAAGACAAAACACACAAAGAAGAGACGACTTCTTCTTCGTCGACTCTTTATTTACATCGCCGCTCCGGCTCCTCATATTCTATTTCTGGAGGACAAATCGGCCAGTCAGTGACGGGTTATACAAGCGGTCATACTTTCAGATCTCTTCTGCCAAGTGCTCATCTATTTGTTCCATATTCGTTCTTCTAAATCTTCCGTGATTTCCGCGTATTATGGAGCATGAAACCGGAAGCTAGACTCCGGACGGGAAGTAGTAAGCCGACCAATCACAAGCCTTGCAGGGCTCCGTGAGGCTCGCGTCGTTTTGTCGGATAGTTAGAAAAATTGGCTGACGCACGCAAGACGCCAGAGGGCACGAAAGGGGCGTGTCTTGCGTGCATGTGTGCGTGCGTGCAACACGAGTATAACTCGGCCTTAAGGCCGTCTTCAACAAAACACGTTACTCCCTCTAGTGTTCTGGTGGTGAACTGCTTTGCAACACGCGCAGCCCGTGTAGAACCATGAATTAAAACGCCGCCTTGAAGCCCGATTCAGATTCTGTGTCCTACGTGTTGACATGAATCTGAAACGTTTCCACTGTGAACAATCAGAACAGATGAGGAGGAGTGGAGAGACATCATGATGTGTTGTTAGGTACGAGGAGTGCACAGCTCACTTCCTGCTGCTCAGGCATTAAGACACATTAAGACACATTAAGACAGAGACTCTGGAGACGAGTCCATCACATTAATGCTGCAGAGGAAACACTCTGCTGTCATGGTTACTGACGAGGACCACGAGCCAATCAGGTCACAGAGGAGAGAGGGAGGGAGGGAGGGGGGGAGAGGGGGGAGAGACAGAGAGAGAGACAGAGAGAGACAGAGAGAGAGAGAGACAGACAGAGAGAGAGACAGACAGACAGAGAGAGAGAGACAGAGAGAGAGAGAGAGAGAGACAAAGAGAGAGAGAGAGACAGACAGAGAGAGAGAGAGAGAGAGACAAAGAGAGAGAGAGAGAGAGACAGACAGAGAGAGAGAGAGACAAAGAGAGAGAGAGAGAGAGAGAGAGAGAGAGAGAGAGAGAGAGACAAAGAGAGAGAGACAGAGAGAGAGAGAGAGAGAGAGAGAGAGAGAGAGAGAGACAGAGAGAGAGAGAGAGAGAGAGAGAGAGAGAACTCTACTTACTTTGTGTCAAACTCTATGAGGTTTGTATCGACCGGCGCTTCATCTGCAGCTGAGAGAGAGGGGACAGAAATGAGAACCATATTATCTGAATATATAAATAAATATCCTAAGATATGTAGAATAGTTGTAATCGAGGTAGAAACTTTCCAAGGTGAAGTTGTATTTTAAAGGTTCAGTGTAAGATTTTAAATAAATACTTTATATATAAATATTTATATCTGAATACTTTATATTTAAATACTTGATATCTAAATACTTTATATCTAAATACTTTATATTTAAATCTCTCTGTGTGTGTCTCTGTGTCTCAGTGTGTGTCTCAGTGTCTCAGTGTGTGTTTCTCTGTCTCAGTGTGTGTCTCTATGTGTGTCTCAGTGTGTGTCTCTGTGTGTCTCTCAGTGTCTTTGTGTGTGTCTCTGTGTGTGTCTCTGTGTGTGTCTCAGTATCTCAGTGGGTGTCTCTGTGTCTCAGTGTGTGTCTCTGTGTGTGTGTCTCAGTGTCTCTGTGTGTGTCTCAGTGTCTCAGTGTGTGTTTCTCTGTCTCAGTGTGTGTCTCTATGTGTGTCTCTGTGTGTGTCTCTGTGTGTGTCTCAGTGTGTCTGTGTGTGTGTGTCTGTGTGTGTCCTCACCGTCTCTGTACAAACTGTCCTCTATTGGTTTCTGGTGCATTAATGTAAACGGCAGCTCGACAGAGACGTCGCTGAAAAACACAAGTTTGTATTAAAGTCATTGAAGTGATCCGTGGTGCGTTCAGGGTCCCTCTGTAAGTCTCAGAGTTTGGATCAGACGTTACCTCGCCGCCAGGTCCCCCAGGAGCCTGAAACACACAGGGGACACGTTGAGCTTCTCACTTTGAGTTTCTGCTCATGACTTGAGTCAAATGATGAGTTTCAGGCACTGACCCTCCGCGAGACACCACCAGCTTCACCTTGACCTTGTAGGATACGATGATACCGAGGATCTCCTTGTTGGCTCCTTCTCTCAACCTGCTCAACACACCACATATAACAGCTGTATCAGGACCTTACACCCCACCCCCCAGGCCAGGAGGACACCTCAGGGGAGCTGGACTCACAGTGTGCTGGATGCCAGGTTGGTGTCTTCGTGCTTCAGCTTCCCGTCCAGAGCGAGGCCTCTCTTCTCTCGGTTGTTGGCGAGGAACGGGGTGAGGGTGAAGACTTTACAGAAGGTCGAACTGGGAGCCACGACGTCACTGACGAGCAGGACACAACATGTCAGGAAACAGACCTCCATCTTTTATCAGGATGTTTCCGTTTGTACTCGTGTTTTATGTTGAGTCAGTTTCATGTGTTCGTTCCTCTGTGGTGGCGCCACCTAGTGGCCAGAGGCATTAAGTCTTCCGTCTTTCTCTTTGGTTTCGGTGCAAACTCTCCCTGAGACTCACGGAGGAGCTGAATCGATTCTACTTTGTGTTTTCATAACTTGAGCATTAGATAATAAAACATTTCCATTCAATGATAAATCTCCAAAACAAGGAGAGTGAGAAACAGCTTCTATCTTGATGAAGTTATTTTCAGGTGATGTTTGGATCAGATCGGTTGGTTCATACAAACCTTTGGGATAAAGACGCTTTGTCTACAAACACTGCTCCCAGTGGACCAACTGGGTTTTAACTGGTTTATGATCATCAGCGTCTGTGAGGCTGGTTTCAATCACTGCAGGGTTTATGACCTATACTGCAGCCAGCCACTAGGTGGCGATGGAGACACTGGAAAGCTCCTGAGCAGGTTGTGACCCTTGAGACAAGCAATCGATGTTACCATGACAACTGGTCAGGTGAGTGGAGGACTGGTGAACAGCTGTCCAGGTGTTTGTTCTGGTGAAGGAGAAGGAGACTCACTCTGACTCCTCGGTGGCCACCGGACATTTGTACTGAGCTGTGTTGAAGAGGCAGATGTCTGCGTACTGTCGCACTGTGGAAACACACATCAGACGTTAATACACACAACTACACAACACACACACGCAATCAGGCAGGAGAGTACCTGAGATCTTCATCTTCTTCACCGTCTTGTTTGTGTTGTTGGTGACGTGGACGTTGACACTGATGGGTTCTCCGTGGTAATAGATCTGAGAACATAAACACGTAAATGTTCTTTCTTCAATAACTCTTCTTTTTGTCTTATATCTTTCTTATTTGTTTATATTCAATTTATGTATAAAAACATTTTGTTTCATTTTGTCAGCTGCTTCTCTGTTTGCAAAGAACAAAACAACGTTTGAGTTTACGGTCGGATGATAAACCTGGAAAAGCAGTGAAAACATTCTCATTTAACTTTTGACATATTTGTTTGAATCAATAATCAATAATGATGATAAATGATTTGTCAGCTTGTTTGACTGATATATATATACACATATATATATTTGTAATATAAAGTCTCTGGTGAGGACGCTCACTTCTTTGTCCAGAGACGCCTCCAGGTGCAGAGGTTTGTCCGACATCAGGAACTGTCGGGTGGTCTCTGCTGTGGGCTGAGGACCAGGTTTCTCTGGAGCGTACTGAACCTTCCGGATCACCAGACGCACAGAGTTCCTACAACACAGCGCTCAGTTACCATTGAATCCACTGAGCCATTGGATGTTCTGACCACGGAGCTGTTTGAATTCACTGTGGATGTTTGGATTCTTGTGCTTTCCTTGGTGGTGAGGTGATCCTCTCTCTCTCTGCAGGAAGCTGCTAATGCACAACTCATTTCACTTTCATTCATAATTCATCCCTCTGCTCCGTCCAGGGTTGGACTGACTCACTTTTACCTTTTGTGGATCTTTTCTTCAACATTTTCTGCACAGAAGGCTTTCACCTCGAAGTCGACTCCACAGGCCTGAGGTCAGAGAGGAATCCGTTTATCATTAGAGCTGAGGAGGTGTTTTAATGAATGTTCACAAAGAGGTGAGCATCTCTACCTTCCCAGTGTCCTCGGGTCCCGGCTGCAGGGTGACGGAGCACGGCAGGTTCACAGGAATCTGGAAACACGGATATCACTCAGGTCATCAACACTATTTATTGTATTATCTGTTTATTGAGGGTCGTCTCTTCTCTTTCCTTAAATCAGAACATAATGATCCTGTTTGCAGCACAGCTCAAGAACTGAGCTCATCAACAGTAAAAAGCTGATTCACATCAAAAAGACTGAATCGTGTGCTTCAGTTCTCATATAAATTCAATATGAATGAAATCCAGTTCACAGACTGGACAGTTTCAACCGTTTGTTGATAAGATAAAATAAAATTCATAATAATGTTTTCAATGAACATTTAAGAATTTAGCTTCTTTGTTCAACAGAAATTGAGTTTGAAGAAAAACAGGTGGTATAATCAAAGTATTGATTTGTAGTATTCAGGTTTAGGATCCTCCCGGCCTATCAGGCAGATGATGTGGCCGAGGCCTCCATACCTCGAAGGTGAACGGGTAGGCGTGTTCTCCCAGCTTCTTGATCAGGCGCTCCTGCAGGCGAGTCAGGCTCTTCTTCTCCTCCGGCAGCGGGGGAAAGGACTGGATGTTGGCCACAAACAGGTCCTTACGGAAGGTCAAGCCGAGGACGTCCAGATCCTCCCGGCCGTAACGGAACGCACACGTCAGAGTCACAAACACTGAGGAGGCAAAGACACACAATCCTGTTCGGTTACAGGATCCATTACTTTGAGAATATTTAGATGGAGTGAGGATCTTTGTGCTAAGCTAGGCTAAGTATATCCTAGACTCACTGAATGATACAGAGCAGGGGCTCCAGGACACTTTGTGTGCAACTCCACTGATTACTATTAAAATAAATAAATCTAAAAGATTGATATAAGATACAACAGCATAGAATAATACCAAACATAAATATATTAGGCCTGTGATTCATGAATGTTTTAACATTTCAGAAGAGAACTATTCCTCCTGCATCTCTGATCTCGACTCTCATTATTTCACTATAGATGAAGAAAAAGTGTCATCAGCATAAAAGTGAATAGAGAGATTAGGTTATTTTTAGGGATAATGTGGCCAAACAGAGAAAAATAAAAAATAAATATTAGTAAGCAAATATTCAATAAGTAATAAAAGATTGGACTAAATGAATCTTGGATCAGACGGAGGAACATAGGATTTTCAGGTTGATGCCAGAAGCAAATGATTACAGGTATTCTGACTGTTCTGAGGCGAGAGCAGGTCACAGAGTCAGAGCCGGATTGTTTGGGAGGAAAATGTCTCGTGTGTTCGAAGCAGCAGTTCTCTGAGTCGGCCACCAGGAGGACGGCACAGTTACCAAAGAAACAAAGATCCGTCCGTCTAGATTCTACAACATGCTGGTAAAGTTTTGGGTTCAGAATTCTCACCTTTCCTTTCCTTCAGGTACTCCGGGTCAATCAGGACGACTCCATCTGCAGGAGGAAAACAATCCGAAGTTCAACAAACAGACGGAAGAGGATGAGGATCTGCTCGTCAGTACCAACCCTCGGAATGAAGATCTCACCCACGGGCTCCACCAGGTCCACGTGGTCCACGAAGTCTCTCTTCCCCAGATACACGGTGAGCTGATGGAGGAACACAGCGGTCAGCTTGTCCAATCAGCTGCTAGAACGGTGAGCAGCCAATCAGAGTACAGAACCCTGCATTAACATAGAGAACATCAGGACTCACCTTTCCATTGGGACTTGCTTTCTTAAACACCCTGAAATCAAACGGAGACAGAAACCGCTCAGTGAAGCTCTATATTAGTTGACCTTTGACCTTTAGTCGTGTGCACTTGTTTACGTGGTGAAGTTATAAATAACACATTGTTTACAGCAGTGATTCTCATCGGGTGGGTGGCGGGTCTTTGCCTGGGACAAACAAAATGTGAAGACAAGAATCCTGTGCTTTTATTTTGAAGGTTTTGTGCAGTGGAGTGTGAATAGGATCAGTTTAGTTATAGTGTTCTCAGCTAAAGAGTCTTTCTGAAACTACTTCTCCTGTTGGACCTGTTATTTCCTGTTTGTGTTTGACAGCCGGTGGAGTCTGTCACAAAAGGCTGGAGTTACTGAGGTGCTAGGGTTAGGGTTAGGGTTAGGGTTAGGGTTAGGGTTAGGGTTAGGGCTGTATAACCGTGTTTTTAAATCAGATGCAGCTAATTGAGTGGGGACATTTCCCTCAGTAGCATCGCCACCTGCTGGTCGTTTTGGTTTATCATGTATTTGTGTTTGTGTGTCGGCATATTGTGATATTCTGTTTTATCTCAGGTTCAAACTGCTCCGTCCTTTCATTCAATACATTTGAGAAGTGGACATTTCTCCTTTTCTTAGAGACAATTTCTTGTGACTAAGGGGTGAAGGTGGGTCCCGAAGCCAGACCAGTTGAGAACCACTGGTTTCCAGCTCCTCCATGACGGTATCGGTCCTCATCACCAGAAGATCTGGAATCTCCTCGTGTTTCCAAGTGGACGTCTTCGTCTTCTACGTGTCCTGCTCCTCTTCTTCATCCTGAGATGTTTGTGTTCTTCCAGTTTCACGTCACGTGTTAGAAACCTCATCCACACGTCCACTCGCTCACTGAGAAGCTTCCACACATTGTCCTGCTGGTTCCTCTCATGGACTCTGACATGTTACACACATGTTACCAGGAGGCTGCAGGAGAAGATCCAGAACATGTCCAGAGACACTGACTCACACATTAGTTCTCACATGGAGAACCTGCAGAACATGTGAGGAACATGTGAGGAACATGTGAGGAACATGTGAGGAACACGTCAGAACACGAGGTTCAGTCGAATGCTGCCTGACATTATTTTACAACCCCCACTCCCCCGCTGTGTAATAAACAAGCTGCTGTGGCTCCATTAGCTTTCAGCTTCCTCCTGAACAGAGCTTCATCCATCAGCAGCTTCACTCCCAGGAGCTCGCTCAGCACGCCACTACATGTTCACCATCATCTCTGCAATCACTGAGATTACATTTTAAGGAACCAAAGTCACAAATCAAATATAAATCAAGGAATAAGCATGAGTTAATGTTTGTTTAGTCACTTTGCCACATTAATCATTTTAAACTGAAGATATGAAAGAGGAATTCCTCAAAACACAAATGTTTAAAGGTTCATGTTCATTTTTTGTACAAATACTTGTGTATGAAAACTTTTCTGGTAGAAGTTACTAGAAACGTTTTCAACACAGTTTGTGACGAGTTGACAAAGTTGATCAATAACATGAGGACATTTTCATTTTCTCAATAAAGATCCATCGAACCCAGTGAAGTCGTGCTGGTTCTGCAGTGACAGACAGACTCAAACAGACAAAGACTCAAACTCCTCACACTAAATGCTCTGTCACCATGGTAACCCGTCTTCAGGTGCCTGCCTCCTGTTCTCTGAAGCTGTGGTTTCCAAGCGGCTCACTTTGATCCCAATGTGGTTCAACTCTGGGAGCTGAGGCGGATTCCCCCCCCTCTGAATGAGGTCATGTGACAGGAGGCGAATCAGAGAAAACTAGGTCATGACTGAAAAGAACCAATCAGCAAGTGCTGAGCGTCTGGGTCATCGTTTCATCTCAGTTTCTGTTCATCCAATCGGAAACTCGGCCTCTGAGGTTCAGTGTCAGGGAGTCTCCAGTCCACAGCAGCCCCATCGAGCAGATCCACTGCCCAGACGTCCAGGCTGCACAAACACATCTGGAGTCAACACACAACTGGAGTCAACACACAGCTGGAGTCAACACACAGCTGGAGTCAACACACAACTGGAGTCAACACACAGCTGGAGTCAACACACAGCTGGAGTCAACACACAACTGGAGTCAACACACAACTGGAGTCAACACACATCTGGAGTCAACACACAGCTGGAGTCAACACACAGCTGGAGTCAACACACATCTGGAGTCAACACACAACTGGAGTCAACACACAGCTGGAGTCAACACACAGCTGGAGTCAACACACAACTGGAGTCAACACACAGCTGGAGTCAACACACAGCTGGAGTCAACACACAACTGGAGTCAACACACATCTGGAGTCAACACACATCTGGAGTCAACACACATCTGGAGTCAACACACATCTGGAGTCAACACACATCTGGAGTCAACACACATCTGGAGTCAACACACATCTGGAGTCAACACACAACTGGAGTCAACACACAGCTGGAGTCAACACACATCTGGAGTCAACACACATCTGGAGTCAACACACAACTGGAGTCAACACACAGCTGGAGTCAACACACAGCTGGAGTCAACACACATCTGGAGTCAACACACATCTGGAGTCAACACACAACTGGAGTCAACACACAGCTGGAGTCAACACACAGCTGGAGTCAACACACATCTGGAGTCAACACACAGCTGGAGTCAACACACATCTGGAGTCAACACACATCTGGAGTCACAGTCTGATGTCAGAGCAGCAGACAGCTGATGGGTCATTTCTCACTGACCTGAACCCGACACTGGACAGGAAGCTTCCTCTCCACTTCCTGAATGAAGCTAAAACGCTGCCCTCTTGTGGTCGTCGACAGTCAGACTCTGTGCAGGCGGGATTGTGGGGTGGAGCCAGGGAATCAAGGTCCCGCCCACTCCTGCTCTCGTCTCTGAACGACTTGTTGCTTTGTGTGTTTGTGAGTGTGAGTGTGAGGGTGAGTGTGAGTGTGTGTGTTTGTGTGTATGTGTGAGCATGTGTAAGTATGTGTGTGTCTGTGATTGTGTGTGTGTCTGTGTGTGAGTGTGTGTGTGTATCTGTGTGTGAGTCTCTGTGATTGTGTGAGTCTGTGTGTGAGTGTGTGTGTGTGTATGTGTGTGTCTGTGTCTGTGTGTGTGTGTGTGTGTGTCTTTGTGTGTGAGTGTCTGTGTGTGTGTGTGTGTGTGTCTGTGAGTGTGTGTGTGTCTGTGTGAGTGTGTGTGTGTCTGTGTGAGTGTGTGTGTGTCTGTCTGTGCATGTTTGTGTGTTTCCTGTGCTGATGGACTGTGTGAGCTGCTCTGTTTGTTGCTCTGATCACACTCAGCTCATTAATATTCTACTGACACAACACACTCATCATTCAGCCACAGGCACACACTCTTACACTGATACACACCAACACATTAATAGTCACACACTCTGATACACACACAAACAGAACGGAATCGTTAGCTGAACAGCTGATCATGTCAACACGAAGAGTTTGTGGGTTTGTTTACATTCGCTGATTGTTTTGTTTTAGATGCATTCTGATTGGTTGGTTTGTGTTTGTGTGTTTGTGGTGTTGAGACACATCGATGTCCAGAGGGTGGACATGTGAGCAGTGGACAGACTGGTCTCAGAACTGGTCTCAGAACTGGTCTCAGAACTGGTGTCTGGTCCATGTTCATGAAAAGAACAACTTCCATTCATTTTTACACTGAAGAGGAGAAGTGATGACAGATGAGTAATAGATTACTTTGATCTGTGCTTTCAAAATAAAATGACGGCTGAATAAAGAAGAAACATCAGTGTGCTGCTCAGAGACGTCACAGTGAGGTTCTGACAGAACGTTACATAACCACAACACAACACACTCGCACACCTCCCCTCTGTGTTTAAAGGTTCTGTGAGGAACCAGCAGCAGATATGAAGGAATCATAACACACACACACACACACACACACACAAACACACACACACACAGACACACACAGGCACTTACCTGGTTCCTTTATCTCCCATCCTGACGACGCCAACGAGTCGACAGCAGCTGGACAGAGAGATGATGGAGGAGGAGGATGGAGGGATGCTGTCACCGTGGAAACTGAGGGTAGGATGTCTCTCTCTCTCTCTCTCTCTCGCTCTCTGTCTCTCTCTGTCTCTCTCTGTCTCTCTCTCTCAGGAAGTCGTAATGCCGTCAGATCCTCAACCACCTCCTCTTTAACTCACTCTCCCTTCCTGTGTGTCTCTCTCTCTCTCTCTCTCTCTCTCTCTCTCTCGCTCTTTTTGTTTCTCTCTCTCTCACTCTATGTCTCTCTCTCTCTCTCTCTCTCTGTCTATCTCTACTCCTCTCTCTATATCTCTCTGTCTCTCTCTCCCTCCTTCTCTCTCTCTCTCCCTCCTTCTCTCTGTCTCTCTCACTCTATGTCTCTCTCTCCCTCCTTCTCTCTCTATGTCTGTCTCTCTCTCCCTCCTTCTCTCTCTATGTCTGTCTCTCTCTCCCTCCTTCTCTCTCTCTCTCCCTCCTTCTCTCTCTATGTCTGTCTCTCTGTCTCTCTCACTCTATGTCTCTCTCTCTCCCTCCTTCTCTCCCTATGTCTGTCTCTCTCTCCCTCTCTCCCTCATTCTCTCTCTCTTTCCCTCCTTCTCTCTGTTTCTCTCACCCTATGTCTCTCTCTCTCCCTCCTTCTCTCTCTCTCTCCCTCCTTCTCTCTGTCTCTCTCACTCTATGTCTCTCTCTCCCTCCTTCTCTCTCTATGTCTCTCTCTCTCTCCCTCCTTCTCTCTCTCTCTCCTCCTTCTCTCTGTCTCTCTCACTCTATGTCTCTCTCTCTCCCTCCTTCTCTCTCTCTCACTCTATATGTCTCTCTCTCTGTCTCTCTCTCTATCTCTACTCCTCTCTCTGTCTCTATCTCCCTCCTTCTCTCTCTCTCACTCTGTCTCTCTCTCCCTTCTCTCTCTCTCACTCTATTTCTCTCTCCTCTTGTCTCTCTCTCCTCCTTCTCTCTCTCTCTCTATGCTCTCTCTCCCTCTTCTCTCTCTCTCCCTCCTTCTCTCTGTCTCTCTCACTCTATGTCTCTCTCTCTCCCTCCTTCTCTCTCTCTCACTCTATATGTCTCTCTCTCTCTCTGTCTCTCTCTCTATCTCTACTCCTCTCTCTATATCTCTCTGTCTCTATCTCCCTCCTTCTCTCTCTCTCACTCTATGTCTCTCTCTCCTCCTTCTCTCTCTCTCTCTGTCTCTCTCTCCTCTGCTCTCTCTCTCTCCCTCCTTTCTCTCTCTCTCCCTCCTTCTCTCTCTCTCTCTCTCTGTCTCTCTCTCCCTCTCTCTCTCTCTCTGTCTCTCTCTCCCTCTCTCTCCCTCCTTCTCTGTCTCTCTCTCTCTCATTATTAGTTAATGTGTTAAAACATGAAACACCCAGAGGACAATTAGTATTTCAGTCTGTGACATTAGTCTGAGGCTACCAGCTGGGCTCTGGCCTCCATCATCCCTCTCTCCATCATCCATGTCTACTGAGGTTATCTTCATTATATTTGGAAGCTGACGATGAGACTTCAACAGTTTGTCATGAAAGCAGCTGAGACCAGACGAGCCCGGAGACGAGAGGACGGACGTTAGGAGACAGTTTATTAGAGCAGAGACAGGATACAGCTGCAGTCAGAACATTATTAGAAGAATGTGTCTCTGAACTGACGTCTTCACTCTGTCCCTCATTACATCACTGAAGCTCACAACAAATAAATAAAACACAACAAAATAATCAAATAACGAATTTTCACCTCTTCTTTAAAAAATAAAATGTTCAGAAACAGGTTTAAAAAACAATTAATCATATTTTACATTGGTCAGTAATAAGTCCCCTGATACCAAGGCCCCGCCCACACAACACACCTAGAATCACATGACCGTTCACCTACACTGGTCATGTGATGTAAACAGGAAGTAGATCGTCTCCTCTGCAGCTGGTTGCTTAGTAACAGAACCTCCTCTGAAGGAGGAGCAGTGATGGGGAAGCAGGGATTGGTTCATTTAGGGGTTCACCGCTGGTCGTCGAGTCATGTGACTGATGAGAACCAATCAGGAGGAGAACGTCTGCGTCATTGTTTACTAAAGTCTCAGTTTCTGTTCAGACTCAAACACAAACCAGAGTTTCAAACTGAGACGAGATCAGTTCACACAAGTCTCTGACTCAGAGGAAATCTCCACCAGGCGTAACCATAGCAACAGCGATGGGAAACTGAACCTGTCTGTGTGGGTGGAGCCTCACAGGTGAAAAAGCAGAGCTGTGATTTGTTCAGACAAGCTGTGGAAACTTGGATCAGCTGATGGAGATATGATGAACTCCTCCTCCTGAGCTCAGACACCATCACAGCCTCGTGGAACCTCCATCCTCAAAGTCCAGAGACCAGAACACTGCCATGTTCATCCAGCTGCAGAGGACACGAGGACTTCACCTCCACTTTGATAAAAACAGATTCACCGATCTGAGGATATTTAGCCGGTATCGATGTTAAGGTTTCATATTTGTCCGATTCCAGCTGAATAACTCATCATATTTGAATAATTTCTTCAATAAACAGGACTTGAGCTGGAGGAGCAGAACAGATATGGATGAGTAGATGAAGCAGGTGATAAAATACATAATGTGATGTGAGTTGAAGTTGAGGAGCGACTGAAACAAACATTTTCCCTTCGATCGTGATTCAAACTGATAAACTTCTCTTTGTTCCCTTTTATTTTCTTCATTGACCTTTTGTCAAATCAACTTCATTCTTTTAAAAACCTAAATGTTCCTGTAGCAGCCAGGTTGCTCGTTCAGGTGATCCGTGCAGATTGGCCGATTCAGATGTCGCTCCAGAGGACAGCCCGCCTGCTCTTGTCCACGCTGACGACATATTGTCCCGACGGAGACCAGGACACGGCGCTGATGGAGGAGCTGGCGAGAGGAGGAGGTTATTAAAGGATCAGTACAACAAGTTCCCCAGGAAACGTCCGGGAGCCTCTCATCTTTCTTTTGAACCTTTTTTACAGGAGCAGGTTTATTCTGTTAATCAGGATTTATCATTGTACCTTTTCAAAGTAAAATCTTTAATTAAAATGAATGATCAGTTTGGAAAACTAATCTTTAGTCACACCCTCAGGGATCACCTGGAGCCTCAGAGTTTTAGAGGAGATTTATCTGAAAGTTGATTTTAAATCGACTTAGATGTCCGATACCTGTGTTTGTCAGGGAGGCGGGTCTCCAGGTTGCCGTTGGAGACGTTCCAGATGTAAACTGAGCCGTCAGCTGATCCAGCCGCCAGGAAACATCCGTCTGGACTGAAGAGGGAGAGAGAACATCATGGTGACACGCTTCTGCATAGGGTTTCCACAAACAGTTACTGTTTTCAATGTAAATCATCTGGTTTTACATTATAAAGTCGTCTGGCTGTTGTCATGGAAACCGCACCCTATGGTCCCTGTGGTAACGTGGAGCAGAACTCACCTGATGACGGCCTTCGTGCTGTCGCTGCCACATTTGAAGCCTTCAGCTCTGAGGGAGACAGAACACGTTCAGAACATCTGCTACACGCCATCTTCACACAACCGTGACGCTGCGTCAGGTCTTCACCTGAAACACGAGCGGTCGTTGCTCCACCTCCTCAGGTCCACCAGCTGGAGGCAGTCGTCACGGCAACAGCTAAGCAGCTGACGATGGTCGGAGCTCAGGTCCAACGAGGTGACTTTACCCTGAGCAGGAAGTTCCTGAACGCAGCTCACCGCCCTGAACGACAACATTCATCTCACACGTCTGATCTCAGTGAATAAAGCAACGTGAAGATGTTTCCTGTTGGAAGCTAAACGTCTCTGATTTCATTTTAACACCATTAATAACTGTTAATGCATCTAATAAAGATCTTTTCTAGTCTTGATGAGACTTTATTAGAAGTTTTACATTCACACACGTGCAGATCGGAGTGCAGCACTTTCTTCTCAACAGTTAAGGGTTCAGTGTCTTGCCCAAGGACACTTGAGGAATGCTGGGATTGAACCACTGACCTTCTGGCCAGGGGAAGATGGCTCCACCCCCTCAGCCACAGCTAAATACAAAAATAAAAACATTTGCCAATAACACTTCCTGGTTGGATCTAAACTGACTAATTAGAGAATATATAGATGATGATGTCCCTATGATGTCACTACCAATAACAGCCCAGTGAAAGTTGTTCTTATCCAATCAGCAGCAGGGAGGCAAGGGGATGGTGTGTGATTGGTGGACAGAGCTGTCAATCATGGGCTGTGTCAGACTGTGCAGGGAGGAGGAGGATTGTGTGACTGAGCGGTTGCTAGGTAACAGAGGAAGATGGGAGTCGATGAGGGAGACCAGTCTACTGTGTCTCTACTGTGTCTCTACTGTGTCTACGTGTCTCTACTGTGTCTCTACTGTGTCTCTACTGTGTCTCTACTGTGTCTCTACTGTGTCTCTACTGTGTCTCCTCTCATATGGTGAAGACGTTACCTTGTGTCCCAGACCCTGATCTTGCAGTCGTAGTGTCCACTGATGATAAAGTTCTCAGAACAAACCAGGTCGCTGCAGTACGATGACACGTCCAGCACCTGCACACCTGCACACACATGTCCACACATGTCCACACATGTCCACCGTGTCAACAGGCCTCAGGTCTGGATCATTGATTGATCAGGTATCGATCAGTGAGACTCACAGGCGGCTCGGTGCAGGTCCCACAGTCGGATGGTTCCGTCGGCACTACCTGTCACCACCTGGTGAAGTAAAGGACTGAACCTCGCTGCCGTCACCTTCCTGCTGTGACCTGTCAGGGTCAACTGAGACACACAGGGGACACAGGGAGAGAGACAGACAGGTGTCAAAGACAGAGAGAGACAGTGACTAGATGTTTCAGATACAAGAGGTTGATGATGTGCTCACGGTTACCTTGGGGACAGAGTCATCCAGCCGCCACAACAAGGCTGACTTATCGTATGATGCTGCGAGGATCCTAGAACCCTGAGACAGACAAAAACATCAGGCCTCAGGTGAGTCCTCAGGTGAGTCCTCAGGTGAGTCCTCAGGTGAGTCCTCAGGTGAGTCCTCAGGTGAGTCAGTCCTCAGGTGAGTCCTCAGGTGAGTCCTCAGGTGAGTCAGTCCTCAGGTGAGTCCTCAGATGAGTCCTCAGGTGAGTCAGTCCTCAGGTGAGTCCTCAGGTGAGTCCTCAGGTGAGTCAGAGTTCAGGTGAGTCCTCAGGTGAGTCCTCAGGTGAGTCCTCAGGTGAGTCCTCAGGTGAGTCCTCAGGTGAGTCCTCAGGTGAGTCAGTCCTCAGGTGAGTCCTCAGGTGAGTCCTCAGGTGAGTCCTCAGGTGAGTCCTCAGGTGAGTCAGTCCTCAGGTGAGTCCTCAGGTGAGTCAGTCCTCAGGTGAGTCCTCAGATGAGTCCTCAGGTGAGTCAGTCCTCAGGTGAGTCCTCAGGTGAGTCCTCAGGTGAGTCAGAGTTCAGGTGAGTCCTCAGGTGAGTCCTCAGGTGAGTCCTCAGTTGAGTCCTCAGTTGAGTCCTCAGTTGAGTCCTCAGATGAGTCCTCAGGTGAGTCCTCAGGTGAGTCAGTCCTCAGATGAGTCCTCAGATGAGTCCTCAGATGAGTCCTCAGGTGAGTCCACAGGTGAGTCAGTCCTCAGGTGAGTCAGTCCTCAGGTGAGTCCTCAGGTGAGTCAGTCCTCAGATGAGTCCTCAGGTGAGTCCTCAGGTGAGTCCACAGGTGAGTCAGTCCTCAGGTGAGTCAGTCCTCAGGTGAGTCCTCAGGTGAGTCCTCAGGTGAGTCCTCAGGTGAGTCAGTCCTCAGGTGAGTCAGTCCTCAGGTGAGTCCTCAGGTGAGTCAGTCCTCAGATGAGTCCTCAGGTGAGTCCTCAGGTGAGTCCACAGGTGAGTCAGTCCTCAGGTGAGTCCTCAGGTGAGTCAGTCCTCAGGTGAGTCCTCAGGTGAGTCCTCAGGTGAGTCCACAGGTGAGTCAGTCCTCAGGTGAGTCAGTCCTCAGGTGAGTCCTCAGATGAGTCAGAGTTCAGGTGAGTCCTCAGGTGAGTCCTCAGGTGAGTCCTCAGGTGAGTCCTCAGGTGAGTCCTCAGGTGAGTCAGAGTTCAGGTGAGTCCTCAGGTGAGTCCTCAGGTGAGTCCTCAGTTGAGTCCTCAGATGAGTCCTCAGGTGAGTCCTCAGGTGAGTCCTCAGGTGAGTCCTCAGGTGAGTCCTCAGTTGAGTCCTCAGGTGAGTCCTCAGGTGAGTCCTCAGGTGAGTCAGTCCTCAGATGAGTCCTCAGGTGAGTCCTCAGGTGAGTCCACAGGTGAGTCAGTCCTCAGGTGAGTCAGTCCTCAGGTGAGTCCTCAGGTGAGTCCTCAGGTGAGTCCACAGGTGAGTCAGTCCTCAGGTGAGTCCTCAGGTGAGTCAGAGTTCAGGTGAGTCCTCAGAGTGAGTCAGAGTTCAGGTGAGTCCTCAGGTGAGTCCTCAGGTGAGTCAGAGTTCAGGTGAGTCCTCAGGTGAGTCCTCAGGTGAGTCCTCAGGTGAGTCAGAGTTCAGGTGAGTCCTCAGGTGAGTCCTCAGGTGAGTCCTCAGGTGAGTCCACAGGTGAGTCCTCAGGTGAGTCCTCAGATGAGTCAGAGTTCAGGTGAGTCCTCAGAGGAGTCAGAGTTCAGGTGAGTCCTCAGGTGAGTCCTCAGGTGAGTCCTCAGATGAGTCAGAGTTCAGGTGAGTCCTCAGAGGAGTCAGAGTTCAGGTGAGTCCTCAGGTGAGTCCTCAGGTGAGTCCTCAGGTGAGTCCTCAGGTGAGTCCTCAGGTGAGTCCTCAGATGAGTCCTCAGGTGAGTCCACAGATGAGTCCTCAGGTGAGTCCTCAGGTGAGTCCTCAGGTGAGTCCTCAGGTGAGTCCTCAGGTGAGTCCACAGATGAGTCCTCAGGTGAGTCCACAGATGAGTCAGAGTTCAGGTGAGTCCTCAGGTGAGTCCTCAGGTGAGTCCTCAGGTGAGTCCTCAGGTGAGTCAGAGTTCAGGTGAGTCCTCAGGTGAGTCCTCAGGTGAGTCCACAGGTGAGTCAGAGTTCAGGTGAGTCCTCAGGTGAGTCCTCAGGTGAGTCCTCAGGTGAGTCAGTCCTCAGATGAGTGAGTCCTCAGGTGAGTCCTCAGGTGAGTCCTCAGGTGAGTCCTCAGGTGAGTCCTCAGGTGAGTCAGAGTTCAGGTGAGTCCTCAGGTGAGTCCTCAGGTGAGTCCTCAGGTGAGTCCACAGATGAGTCCTCAGGTGAGTCCTCAGGTGAGTCCTCAGGTGAGTCCTCAGATGAGTCCTCAGGTGAGTCAGTCCTCAGATGAGTCCTCAGGTGAGTCCTCAGGTGAGTCCTCAGGTGAGTCCTCAGATGAGTCCTCAGGTGAGTCCACAGATGAGTCCTCAGGTGAGTCAGTCCTCAGGTGAGTCCACAGATGAGTCCTCAGGTGAGTCAGTCCTCAGGTGAGTCCTCAGGTGAGTCCTCAGGTGAGTCAGAGTTCGTGAGTCCTCAGGTGAGTCAGTCCTCAGATGAGTCCTCAGGTGAGTCCTCAGGTGAGTCCACAGATGAGTCCTCAGGTGAGTCAGTCCTCAGGTGAGTCCTCAGATGAGTCCTCAGGTGAGTCAGAGTTCGTGAGTCCTCAGGTGAGTCAGTCCTCAGATGAGTCCTCAGGTGAGTCCTCAGGTGAGTCAGAGTTCAGGTGAGTCCTCAGGTGAGTCCTCAGGTGAGTCCTCAGGTGAGTCCTCAGGTGAGTCAGTCCTCAGGTGAGTCCTCAGGTGAGTCAGTCCTCAGGTGAGTCCTCAGGTGAGTCAGTCCTCAGGTGAGTCAGTCCTCAGATGAGTCCTCAGATGAGTCCTCAGGTGAGTCCTCAGGTGAGTCCTCAGGTGAGTCAGTCCTCAGGTGAGTCCTCAGGTGAGTCCTCAGGTGAGTCCTCAGGTGAGTCAGAGTTCAGGTGAGTCCTCAGGTGAGTCCTCAGGTGAGTCCTCAGGTGAGTCCTCAGATGAGTCCTCAGATGAGTCCTCAGGTGAGTCCTCAGGTGAGTCCTCAGATGAGTCCTCAGGTGAGTCCTCAGGTGAGTCCTCAGGTGAGTCCTCAGGTGAGTCACTCACCGTTGAGTCGAAGTCCACGCAGGTGATCCCCTCTGTGCTGCCGTCCAGAGTCGCCCTGTGGGTCAATGAGCCTGGTGACATCATCAGTGAACATGTGGACACAACAATCAGGAATAAGACGATGAAGACGATGAAGATGATGAAGAAGATGACATCAGCAGGAGATTTACCTGCTCTGACCTCCCACAGTTTGATGACTCGGTCAGTTCCTCCTGTGGCCAGCAGGTCTGAACTGGAGCTGAACCTCACTGAGTTAATGCCTTGCTCATGGGCCTCCTGACAGAGAGAGAAGTGGAGGCTTCAATCATCACTAACAATGGATTACAGGAACCAATCAGGTTACAGGAAACATTTCTACCGAAAATTATAACCTAATGTGACCACAGTGAAGTCGACCTTTGACCTTTACCTTCAAAGCACAAAAGGTCATATTTAAAATGAATATAGATACAAATGTATCTATATTTTATGTGTTTATGTCTCAGTGACACCTAGTGGTCAGAAGCGGAAAGTTCTCAAGAATTTGGATTGGTGGAGCAAGAGGATTCTACTCATGTATACTACTACTACTACTACTACTACTACTACTACTACTACTACTACCAATACCTCATAGTAAAGCTGTCATCACTCTCTGTGTTCTTATGTAGAAACACTTGAGACAAACTGGGATTCATGAATAGAAGAAAATAAAAAACTTGTACTAATTGATAACTATCTACATATCTATAAATATGTCTATAAATCTATAAATATCTATATATCTATATATCTATAAATACGATATAAATATGTGTGTGTGTGTGTGTGTGTGTGTGTGTTTGTTTGTGTGTGTGTGTTTATTACCAGTACTTGCAGAGCTCTAGCAGGGACTCTGGCTGACAGACAGATTCCTACAGGACTCATCTGATCCTCCTCCAGACTGCAGACCGAGTGACCACGCCTCTTCCTGCTGACATCACACACACACAGACACACACACACACACACACACACACACACACACACACACACACACACTCAGCGACCAGGGGAGCTGCAGTGAGACAGTGTTGGGACACGAGGACTCACTCAAACAGTTCTCTGATGGAGGTGAGGATCCTCGGGGACGTGGCCGACGCCGACCTGAGGAAACAGGAAACAGGAAACAGGAAACAGGAAGTTTAACATTAATCTGAGTTCAAACACCTGAATCCTCAGAGAGGTCGAACCTGAAGAGTCTGGTGTGTCTTCTCTCTGCAGACTTGTCCTGGTGTTCGTTCTTCGGGGACGATGACCTGGAGGTCGGAGCGCTGGACGAGCTGAAACACAAGTGAGACGCCAACGACGTCCAATGAACATGACTCTTACTCTAAACTACAAAATAAAAGTCTTGTTTTAAGTCATCTTGAAAACAAACTGTTTCCAGTTGAACCACTAATGCGCCACAAACCCTCCCAGACAGTCATTGGCTGAAACAATCGTTGCTACGGAAACTTGCTCACTTTAACAAGTAATAAAAAAAGTATACGTCGGTGAATTAACATTATTTCAAAAATATTTTCTTTAAATTCTCAAAATATTGGTAAATGTTCAGAGTTTAACAGAGACCAGGTGAGGTTTACCTGTCCATGGTGACCTTTGACCTTGCAGCGCTCTGCAGCTCTTTATGGAGGTTCGCTTCCCGAGCTCTGACACAAGAGAAACAAGAGGTGTGATGAAGAGGTGTGATGAAGAGGTGTGATGAAGAGGTGTGATGAAGAGGTGTGATGAAGAGGTGTGATGAAGAGGTGTGATGAAGAGGTGTGATGAAGAGGTGTGAGGAAGAGGTGTGATGAAGAGGTGTGATGAAGAGGTGTGATGAAGAGGTGTGAGGAAGAGGTGTGATGAAGAGAAGGGGTGTGATGAAGAGGTGTGAGGAAGAGGTGTGATGAAGAGGTGTGATGAAGAGGTGTGATGAAGAGGTGTGATGAAGAGGTGTGATGAAGAGGTGTGATGAAGAGGTGTGATGAAGAGGTGTGATGAAGAGGTGTGAGGAAGAGGTGTGATGAAGAGGTGTGATGAAGAGGTGTGATGAAGAGGTGTGATGAAGAGGTGTGAGGAAGAGGTGTGATGAAGAGGTGTGAGGAAGAGAAGGGGTGTGATGAAGAGGTGTGAGGAAGAGGTGTGAGGAAGAGGTGTGAGGAAGAGGTGTGAGGAAGAGGTGTGATGAAGAGGTGTGATGAAGAGGTGTGAGGAAGAGGTGTGAGGAAGAGGTGTGAGGAAGAGGTGTGATGAAGAGGTGTGATGAAGAGGTGTGATGAAGAGGTGTGATGAAGAGGTGTGATGAACAGGTGTGATGAAGAGGTGTGATGAAGAGAAGGGGTGTGATGAAGAGGTGTGATGAAGAGGTGTGAGGAAGAGGTGTGATGAAGAGGTGTGAGGTGTGATGAAGAGGTGTGAGGAAGAGGTGTGATGAAGAGGTGTGATGAAGAGGTGTGATGAAGAGGTGTGATGAAGAGGTGTGATGAAGAGGTGTGAGGTGTGATGAAGAGGTGTGAGGAAGAGGTGTGATGAAGAGGTGTGATGAAGAGGTGTGATGAAGAGGTGTGATGAAGAGGTGTGATGAAGAGGTGTGATGAAGAGGTGTGATGAAGAGGTGTGATGAAGAGGTGTGATGAAGAGGTGTGATGAAGAGGTGTGATGAAGAGGTGTGATGAAGAGGTGTGATGAAGAGGTGTGATGAAGAGGTGTGATGAAGAGGTGTGAGGAAGAGGTGTGATGAAGAGGTGTGATGAAGAGGTGCTGTGGTGCGTTCAGGTACCTGGACCTGCGTTCATTGCGGCTGTTCATGTGGGCGGCGGCCTGTTGCTTCAGGTGGATCATCTCCTCCAGCAGGTGTCCCTCTCTGACCTTCTCCTCCCGGAGTCTTGTCTCCGCCCCCCTCTGTCGCTCCAGCAGGACGTCGTACTCCATCTTCAACGCCCCGTTCTCCTCCTGAACCTGCACCGCCCGGCCCTGCAGCTCCTGACGGACATGGAACGCACCTTCGAGTCGACGGCGCTCCGCCAGCAGGCTGACAGACCCGGGGGAGGGGGAGGGGGAGGGGCAGAGCAGGGACATCATTGGCATTATGAAGGGACCAGCCGGGTGGTTCTCCACCAATCAGAACAGTTTTAATCCCTCCAGGTCACTGTGACCTTTGACCTCTTTTTAAAGTTCAAATCCCAGATGTGGCTGCATTCTATTTTTCAATAATCTTATAAAAAAAACGAAATGTTTAAATGTTGTCGAGGTTTTTCAATCTAAACTTTATTAGAATGTGTTTGTTGCTCAGCTCGTCTGAACTGTGACTTTAAAGAGAAGAACCCTGAGGTCACCTGAGCAGACGAGCCAATCAGCTGAGAGCATCACAGGCGTGTCGCTCACCTGGAATCCTGCTCGTCCAGAACAAGGAGTTTGATTTTGATCTGCTGCTGCAGCTCCAGCACCTGAAAGGCCAACTGCAACAAAACAAGAGAAGAAGAAGAAGAACATGAAGAGTGTCCAGGACGAGTGGAAACAAGGTCATGTGACCACTTCCTGTTTCCAGGTGACATCACGTCTAATGAAAACTGAGACGTCAGGTCAGAATAATCACGTCCTGATCTGGACCTGAACTAAGAACCAGGGTTTGAGGTCATCAGGGAACTTCAGGTTAACTTCAGAGTCTTCAGTCGTAAGGTAAATCACCATGGTAACTAACGCTGAGCAGCATGAAGCTCCGCCCACTGACCAGCCCTTCCTCTGACCATGACATCATGTTCTTAGAGGATCTGTGGACCTGGTGTGGATGGTTCAAGTCTCTGAGGAAGACCAGGGTCTTCAGAGACCCACAAGATCCACTGAGCTCCTCTGATGCGCTGTGGGTTTGTTATTGTGTTGTAGTTGTATTGTTGTGTTGTTATTGTGTTGGAGTTGTATTGTGTTATTGTTGTGTTGTTGGGAGCTCTGACCTCTCCTGTTGTTTTCTTCAGTTGGTCGTTCTGGTTCAGTAAAGACGAGACAGGGCTGCTGTCAGTGAAGGGACGTCTGGACACACAAAACAAACACACACTATTAACACACACAGAAACACACACTTGTCGCCCTATAGTTGCAATACAATATATCTAACTATCTTAACCCTCAAAATGTCCATTGAAAAAGTGACAAAATGTCCTCACAAAGATGGTATTGAACTCAAATTGGATTCATAACTAAAGAAAGACATGCGCACACACACAGAGACACAAACACACACTCACACACAAGTTACCTGCTCAGGATTCCATTGGTCAAACTGGATTTATCCAACAGCTGAGAGTCTGAGAAACAGGAAACAGAGTCAAAACTGGATAGTGATCAAGATCCTAATCCAGATCCAGATCCTAATCCAGATCCTAATCCAGATCCTGATCCAGATCCGGATTTTCCCCTGATCTGAGACAGCGGTGAGCAACATCACACAATTAAATTAAAAAAATCAATAATCAAGAAAAAACGACTGGAAAAGACGTAAAGAGAAGCAAACTGACTTTCACTAGAGTAAGAATCATTTTGAGATATTTCTGTGGTAGTCTTGCTTTGTTCATACTGACGTCAGAGACTTTTTCATATCTGAGATTTGTTGGTGAAATGTTTTTCTTTCACTCGGATCATGAATCGATGCTTCGAGTCTCAGAGTTTAGTTCAGACACATTTGATTGATTATAACAAAACAAGAACATTTTCAGCCTCGTGATTAGAAGTAAACTAAAATATGAATCAATTTTGTTTTTAACTCGCTCCAGATCATAGTAATAACAATACATAACAGAGTATAGAGTGAAAATAGAAATACAAAGCTTATACGGAGTAATACACTTCATTAATAACACTATAGATTAAGAAATGCTTCTTTATAATAATAAGTGGTACTGATAATAAATAATATGAACATGGTTCGAATGAATACACTTTAATGAGTGAGATCCTGTTTTCGATTTTAATAAAGTTTTAGTTGATGAAACCAAGAAGAAACAAACTACAGATAATAATAAAAACAACAACGATCACATTAATTATTATTGTTGTTGTTATTTTAAGTTGCGTTCACATCTCAGATTTTCACTCAACAGAATCCGGATTGGAACCTGCCTCACACTGGTTCCCTTACAGAAGTGGATCAGGTCCTGGAACGAGTCGCTCTGGTTCCGGTCCCGGTTCTTCAGCTGACGGACGATGTGTCTCCTCCAAGTGTCCCCGGAGCCTCCGTGTCCTCCCGGCCGCTCGAAGCCGCAGCTCCGCTCCGACTCTCCGGCTGAACCCGTCCTCGCTCTGCGGGAGGAGGCGACGTCGTCAGCGGCCATGATGTCCGCCGCGGCCCGAGCTGCTCCACCGTGGACCCGCAGAGAGACGCTCTCAGCCCGGCCTGAGGACTCACACCGCCCCGGTCCCCGCGACGCTGTCTCCACTTCCTGTTTATTGTTTGTTTGTTTGTTTTAGTTTGTCACACTAAAAGGGGGCGGGGCCCAGGGTGGTGGCGCTTGCTCCAGATGTCAGCTGCTGGGTGTCTGAGCCAATCAGCGCCGAGCTCATACTTCCGCGTTCCGACTGGAGCAGAACGTCACAACAAACAAACACTTGTGATGTCATGAATCATCACAAGTGTTAGTTTATTAAATCCTGATGGAAACAGTCAGACTGATTTTCACGAGTCCAAATATAAATCTGCTGAATTTGAATCTGGTTTCATGAGACTGTCGGTGAAGGTTTGAACTGAGATGTTAGTTGTTGTTTTTTTATTCTACAATTTGTTATTTTAAGGCAGAATGAAAAACATTTAATAATATAAAATTTAGAGATGATTTCACAGCTTTTCTGTTGAAGATAACAGGGTCAATGCACATTCATGTAAATGAGCAGGTTCAGCATCTGGGCTTATTTTCAACCTGTGCATATGAAAATATATAAAATGATATGAGAAATGAAACTTTAAGAAACATGTAAAACAGGTTTATTTACAAACAGTGACGTGATTTAAAAACAACACAAACACACTTGATTTAATACTGATGGTAAAAACTTTACATATGAAATGTGATTGATTAGCGACTCCGTCAGATCACTCTCCCACTTCCTGTCGTGACTCGAGGAGAAAAACACACAAAAAAACTTTTAATGTTTGAAGTTATGAATCCACAAAGTCAAAACATGTTACAGCTCTGACGATAATAAAGATATTAATAAGATTGACGTGTCCTGGTGATCAGATCCGGTTCAGCTTGTTCTGCGTCATCTGCAGCAGCAGCTCAGAGTATTTCTCCAGCAGAGACATCGTCCCTGCACCCTCCAGGCCACCAGAGGGCGGGCTGCTGCCCTGCCCCTCTCCCTGCAGGACCACCTGCAGCTCAGAGTGAACGGATTCAAACGCCTCCTGCAGGACAGAGGACATCTGTAGCCGCTGCTCCACAAAGCCAAGCGACTCACAGAGCTGCAGGAAGAAAAAAGCTTAAAAGTTAACAAATATATCAGTACAAATCTGAAGTTCAAGAACATGTTCAGCAGTAAAGGGAACCTGCTGGTGGAGGCGTACGGCTCGTCTGGTCGTGTGTCGCAGCTCGTTGGCGACTTGCTGACACTGCTGCAGCGTCACGGCCTCCACAGCACCTGAAACAACAAACACCCTGTGTGCATAGTTCGTCCTGCAGGAGGCGCCAGAGGTCGACAACCAACCAACACGTGCAAACATCGCAGGAGGTTACCTGAGAGGGGGGGGCAGGGTCTGTCTGAAAGGGGACAGGAGGCAGAGGTGGGGGGGCCACAGGAGGCAGAGGTGGGGGGGGCCACAGGAAGAATCATCACTGAGGGTTTTGTTTGATTCTGGATCAGAAATAAAGATTAAGAAACAGAAAACAGTTTCATTACATTTCATTTAGCTGACGCTTTTATCCAAAGCGACTCACAATAAGAGCATCAACCCCGAGGGAACAGACCCGGGACCACAAGAATCAAGAAAGTACAATTTCTTCAAAATTCCAAAACTTTTTTTTTATATCTATTCTAGGTAAAGTCGGAAGAGATGTGTTTTTAGTTTTCGGTTGAAGATGTGAAAACTTCTGATGTACGGATGTCGATGGTTCCACCAATCAGGAGCCAGGACAGAAAACAGTCGTGATGTTGATGGGTGTTTAGCAGTGAGGGAGCAACAATCCGATTGGCCGAAGCAGACAGAGTGAGCGTGCTGGGCTGTAACGTTTGACCAGGTCCTGGATGTAGACTGGACCTGATCCGTTCAGAGCACGGTACCAAGCACTAGTGTTTAGAACCGGATGAGGGCAGCCACTGGGAACCAGTGGAGGGAGCGGAGGAGCGGAGTGAATTTATGTTAAACCAGTCGAGCTGCTGGTTTCTGGATGAGCTGCAGAGGTCGGATGGCAGCAGCAGGTAGACCTGCCAGGAGGGAGTTACAGTATCTAGGTGTGAGATGACCAGAACCTGGATCAGAGCCTGGACCAGAACCTGGACCAGAACCTGGATCAGAGCCTGGACCAGAACCTGGATCAGAACCTGGACCAGAACCTGGATCAGAGCCTGGACCAGAACCTGGACCAGAACCTGGATCAGAGCCTGGACCAGAACCTGGATCAGAACCTGGACCAGAACCTGGATCAGAGCCTGGACCAGAACCTGGACCAGAACCTGGACCAGAACCTGGATCAGAGCCTGGACTGCCTAGTTCATATCTTTAAAAAGTTTAATTTCAGATATTAGAAATAAAATCCCCCCCCCAAAAAAGTAATAAATACAACCGGACTCCACTAACCAAAGCAGTTTCTGTATATATTTATACATATTTATATATACATTTTTTCAAATTCCTAAAAGGTCGCCGTGACCTTTGAAACTGAAATTTTATGACTTTCTGAAAATCTTAATTTCCTTCGAGCATTATTGATCCACATTGAAGAGGTCACAGTGACGTTGACCTTTGACCTCCTGGCACCAAACTCTAATCAGTTCATCACTTGGTGTCTCCTGCACCAGAGCGAAAAAATAAACAATTATGCTTCAGTCAAATTATCAGATAACACAGATTACCCACAAACCCTTTCTTCCTACCTGGACCAGCCTTCTCCCCAGAGACAGAGCACATGGACGTGATGCAGGGGGCGGGGCTCGGGATGACCATTTGGTTTTGATTTGTCGGCGTTTTTTCGATGCTGCTGGTGCTCCACCTGCTGGCTCCGCCCTCTGACAGCCCCTCAGTGGGTGTGGTCTCTGCAGGTAGATGAAGCCGAGGCTTCTGGGAGGACAGAGCGACTCTGATGGACGCAGAAGGAAAACAGACAATTGACCATGAAACATTTTCTCTTTTAAGTTTTTCATCTTTTATCACAAATATTGTCTTAAAACGTTGAGATTTTATCTAAAAACATTTAAACAAGTGTTTTTATAAAATATATTTTTAGTATTTATCCTAAAAATGTCAAATGTTTGTCTCAAACCATCTTGTCCAGGTGTAAACGTGTCAGACCTGGTCCAGCTCGGCTGTTACCTGCTGGTCTGGTCCTCGGGGGGATCAGGACCAGGAGGAGGGTCTGAGGAGGACCAAAGGTTTTCCTTCTCCTCCTCCTGGGCGGAGGGGGAGTTGGAGGTGGGGGGGTCCTGGCTCACTTTGGACCTGGAGCTGGCGGTGGTTCCCAGGTAACCAAGCCGGGCCGCCCGCTGCTGCACCGCAGGCACCACGCTGCTGGTGGAGGTGACGTCTGATTGGTTTAAAAGAACAGAAGGTCAGGAAGGAAACACTCAGGTGAGACCTCTGACCCGCATCATGACGCCCACAGCCACCAGGTCAAAGGTCAGACGGGGACGTGATGGTTCTACTGGTCACTTCAGACTCATGAGAACAGACATCGAGAAATGTTGATGATTGATTTAATGTGAGCGTCTGTGACATCATCATCAATCATGAGATCAGAACCAGGACTAGTGTGACCCACAGCTCAGACCAGGATAGTCCACATCAACACCATGTGACCTTTACGACAGAAACCATCAACACCCAAGTGACTCTCACACTCACACACACACAGACACACACAGACACACACCTCCCAGCGTCTCTCTGCACTGAACGACCACCACAGTGTGGCGTCGTCGACGTGTCGGGTGGCGAAGGGGCTGATGGGATAAAATGGAGGACGCTCTTCTACGGAGGATGGATGGGCTGCTTCTCACTGTGGTGTGTCACACACACACAGTCAAACACAGTCACACACACACAGTCACACACACACAGTCACACACACACACTATATTATATTATTTAGGGCTGGGCGAGACGTCTTCAAATCATCACGATTCTTTGACTTCCCGCTGCAGTGATCACATGATAAACAAACAGAACCTGGACTCACTGCTGCAGCTGTCTCTGAGCGTCGACTCGCTCGACACCACGTCGCTGCTCGACTCCACGTTCTCCTGGAAACAAACATGTATCACACAAGCTTCAGACACGTCATGGTCATGATTTACATAAACTGGGACAGGAGAAGATCCAGAAAAGGATCGGAGCAGCTGACGTGGACGTGTATTTGCAGAAGTGAAGTTCTGACTCGTTCTGTGTGACAACACAGCTTCACATTTCAAACAGTGGAGCTCTCCTCTTGAATTTCTTATTTTGAAACGATGTCAATCTACAAACACAGCGGGTGTGATGATGCGTTGCTGCAGTAAACAGCCAATCAGAGGTCTGCTTCATACCGATGTGGTGTTGACGCTCTCCTCTGAGATCCTGGTCGGGATGGAGACCGGAGGCGGGGCTCGACTCGGCCACACCCTGAAGAAACCACAATGACAAGCAGTCATCACTATGACAACAACAACCACACAAAGTCAGCAGCCGCCTCCTGTGGGTCAAAGGTCACCTGACCAACCTGAGTCGGTCCTGGAAGCGGGACAGGAAGCGGGCGGAGATGCTGAGTCGAGGGTTCAGGAAGTGTTTCTCCTCCGGAGGCTGCAGAGCCCTGAGGTCAGTCTCGAACTTCTCTGAAAGGTCAAAGTTCACAGGCAGCAGCAAGTTATTTTTATAAAAATGTTACTTATGATAAATAGTCTCAAACGTTGATGAATCAACTTGTTCCTGTGTTCTAGTTTTAAACACAAACAAATATCCTGATATTGAGTCTGAATACAGACATTACAGAGTTAAAGGGCTTTTACTATCTGTAATGACCTGACGGGGCCACTAGGGGGCCTCACAGTATGAAACAGACACTCCGCAGACTTTTTCACTCAGTTCATTCTAAGAAATGTGTTATTGAATCGCTCGCTTCGTACGTCCTCCTCCGTATGAGTCGTACGGGTTCGCACTCGTCTCCCAGTCCCACCCCGCTGGTACCAGTCCACCCACGCCCCTCCGTAAAGTATGGGCCCTTCAAGTCTCAGGCACATGTCGCTCGTACCTTCGCTCAGACTCGACGCCAGCGTATCAAAATGGTTCTTTAGCAGGTTTCTGTCCTCATCGTCCTCTGGACCCAAACTGCCAACAGAGCTGCCCTGACTCAGAGAGTCTGTGTCTGTGAAGAACCAGAGCTCGTTACATCACGACGCCTTCTACCAAACTACTCATGACATGAAGCAGTAACTGATCGGAGGTCAGACCTGCATCAAGAGGCTGCTCCACGCTTCCTGCAGAGCCCTCAAAGCAGGCGGAGTCTGGGCTCAGCTGAGTGCTCCACACTGGCTCCGCCCCCTGACCTCTGACCTCCAGCTCGGTCAGAGATCTCTGTGGGTCAGGGACGGCTTCAACGCCAAACTTCCTGAAAACGACAAACATGCGAAACAAGCAAATTAAAAGCAAATCAGAAACAGGTCGGACTCTGGTGCTGTGCTGTCTCTCACCTGTCGGTGGCGCTGCTGCTGGGGTGGAGGACGTAGCTGCTCCTGTTCTCACCTGCAGGCGGCAGCACCTGAGCACCATCACACACCGTCAGGTACACGTCAAGCTCATATTTTAGCGACTTGATGGGAAAATATATTTGGTAAGCAACGCTTTTATTAGATGAATGTGGAAACATTTTATCTTCCGGCCTGGAACTGAAAGCTCACCTCCTTCTCCTCTCGCTCTCCATCTTTCAGCAAACTCTCCACACTCTGAGGGTTAAAGTCTTCCTCCTCCTCCTCCTCATCTTCTTCCTCTTGGTTCTCTCCCAGCAGACTCTCCAGACTCTGGGGGTGGAAGGCTTCGTCGTCGTCTTCTTCGTCTTCGTCTTCGTCTTCATCCTCCTCCTCCTCCTCCTCCTCCTCCTCCTCTTCCTCCTCCGGACTCTTGGGGGGGCTCGGGGAGCAGTTGGAACAGATAGTCAGAGGATTCAGCTGTTCTGTCCAGCGACTGCGACACTGACGAGGCCCAGCCTCCGGAGGGGGGGCAGTGGAGGCTCCGCCCTGACCCTGCTGAGGACACAAACAGCTGAAGTTCATCCTCGGCCTGCAGAGTAAACACAGGACTGAGATCTGCTACTGATCAGGACTCTCATCGTCCAGACGTGAACTGACCACCTTTCTGAACCACAGGGGCAGTTTCCCATTGGTCTGAAGCTGTGGAACATCTGAAACACAAAGAGAAACAAGATTCAAACATACGCCGAATGACGTCATAACCACTAGATGGCAACGTTTGTATCGGAGATATTTTAAGTTTGATTTTAACGACTTTAATAATAAAACACTATTGATCAGGGAAACTGAAGAAAATGTCCTCTTCCACACCCTGAGCAAAGTGCAGTCTGGTAGGAGTCCTGAGGTCAGACTCCTCCTCCTCCTCTTCCTCTTCCTCCTCTTCACGCAGCTGAGACGAGGGAACAGTGATGAACGTCTCCCGCCTGAAACAGGTTTGATCACAGAAACAGAGTCAAACACAAACATGTCCGCTCCTCTGTGGGACGTCTGTGGTCAACATCTCACCCACCTGATGCTCAGAGCTTTTTGGTGGCGAGCACCCGGTGCAGCTTTCAGTCTGAGGCCCCGCCTCTTCCTCATGGTGGAGGTCATCTGAGCGTCCAGTCGCCACACAAACACACAACTAGACACACACACACACACACAGTTAGAAACAGAACGACGGAGTTTACAGCTTCCTGTGACGTCAGCAGTTTACCTGTCTCCGGACACAGTGATGAGGTGTCGACAGTCGTGACTGAACCTCATACAAGTGACGATCTCTGAGGACACAAAGACACGCTGAACACCTGAACATACATGTTTCACACATGTCTACAGGGGAGCTGGATTTACTCACCTGCATGTCCGAACAGGGTGGCAACACACTCTCCTGACTCGTAGTCAAAGATGGTGATATTTTTATCTGAGCAGCTGGTGGCGACGAAACTCCCGGACGGGTCCATCTGAACCTGCAGGGAAACTTATTTCTTGTCTCACGGTTTGGACTGAAAACGTTTTAAGCTGAGATGTAGAAACAGAACACGTCCTTACCTTCAGCAGAGCTCCTTCATCGCTGGACGAGCCTTTCAAACACCTCTTCAACTTCCCAGTTTCCACGTCGTAAACTCTGAAAAAACTGAAACATCAGATCATCTGGAGCAGAAACCACTTTTTATTTTCCTTCAATCATCCCGGTAGGTGTTGTTTACCTGAGGTTTCGGTCCTGACAGGCGATGACTACGTGCTTCTTCGAGGAGTCCAGGTCCATGTCGTACAGAGTCGTCTTTTCCACCACGTGATGACTCCTGGAAAATGACAAACCCTCCGCTGTCTGGACGACAGAAGGCCACAAGGCCACTGGTCATTCACAGGGAATCATGGGAAACAGGAAGTGTTAAATTCTGATAAAACCGACCTGTTCAGCCGTCTGGAAGTAGATGCTTTTGTCGGCTCCACAGCTCACGATCTGAACCTCTGGACTCTCACCTGGAGAACAGGTGACACATGGAAACCGTCAACACACTGATTTATAAACATCATCTGCACTCTGCCCCTCTGTCTCTGAGAACTCAGTCACCTGTGAACTTGACGGCAGTGATGGAGGCTGAATGGTCGTTCAGGGTCTGTTCCAGATTGTAGTTCTTCTCCAGGTTGAAGATGTGGATCAGTCGGTCCCGGCTGGCTGACGCCAACAGCTTCAAACCTGAAACAACAACCCAGAAGGTGGCGCTATGACATCATCATCATCATCACGCCGATGACGACCTGTGAGCTGAGGTCTTACCTGTGGAAGTCGGCGAGAACTCCAGACACAAAACCTCAGAGTCATGAGCCTCGATCTTCACCAGCTCATCCAGAAACTCTAGAGCGAAGATCCTGAAGAGACAGTGACCTCATCACACACCTGTCACCACCTGTGTGTGTGTGTGTGTGTTTGTGTGTCAGAGTGCATACGTGTGTCTCACCGAAGATTTCCACAGCGGTCTCCAGCAGCCAGGTGCCGACCGTCCGGACTGATTCCCAGCACTCTGATCCCCGACTTCCCATCAGCCCCTGCTGCCTCTGCCTTCTTCCCCTCCGCCTGCAGGTGCTGCGTGTTCTCGCCAACGTACACAATCCTTGACAGGTCCTGTACAGCACACACAACCCACTCAGTGCGTGTGTGTGTCTTGTGTTGCAGTACAGGTTCCTGCCTGTGTGTGTGTGTGTGTGTGTGTGTGTGTGTCTCTTACGTTGCTGTACAGGTTCTTGTGTGCTGTGGCGGCAGTGGGGGGGTCGGCGTGCCACACTCTGATTGTGTTGTCAGATGAGCAGGTGAGGAAGGAGGAGGGAGGCAGACACGCCTGGGACACGTCTGACAGCTGAGGATACACCTGTGGACAGTGACTGTGAGTGATTTACTGTTCCTCTCTGCGTCTCCATCACTCACACTCTGCACCAGCAGCATCATCCAAACCGAGCGACAGCCGCTCCTCCAGCTCGAAACACATCGACTCAGTTTAGTGCAGTTCTACCTTTCCCTCCGGTTCTGGAACCATCACACAGAAGCAATTCCTTCACAGCCCCTGGTAGTTTCTGAGTGGCCTCACTCACCTCGACGCTCCACACACAGCTGCTGTGGTACAAGGCGGAGTAAAGCTTCCCCGGGCTCCTCACGTCTCTGACGTCCCACACATACACACTGTGGTCGTCGTACACGCAGGTCAGGTGTTTGGCAGCAGGGTCAAAGGTCAAAGCCAAGGTGTCAGGGAAGTGAGCATCTGGACTGACAGGAAACACGCTGCTGAGAACAGAGCAGGAGATGATTAGAGGATTTATCCAGAACTGATTCAGTCCTACACTCTGTGTGACTTCAGTATTTGTACCTGTGCTGTTGACTAATGTCGACTCCCAGCCTGTGGGGGCGCTGCAGCGTGGTGACGTACTGAAGGTGCAGCAGGTTGAACACTCTGATCAGACCGTCAGCGCAGCCACAGAAGACATGGTCCTCACTGACGGACAGACAACTCGCTGACTCCGTCTGTCAACAACAACAATGTGAGTTTATTGATTGTTCAGCTGTTTGTAAAAATGTGATTCAATGAACTTGTTTCCCTCAGCAGACCTTGAGGTTGACCCAGGCCTCCAGCTGTCGGCTGCTGTTAAACAAACACAACAGCCCGGAGCTGGTAATGCAGTAGGTGCTGGACGCCATGAGGCCACGCCCACATGCCACCCCGCTGAAAATACAGTTCTTATGGTCACCCAGCAACCCTGAACGACCAATCAGAGGCACCGTGCTGTTCACCTAGGTACAGAGAGAGGAAAACAGGAGGAAAAGAGAAGGGTAGAGCTGGTACTCCGAAGTGAACTGTGATTGGTTGAGCAGATTTTAAAAGAGCTACGGCTGATCTGTGATCTGCTGTTTGTACCCGTCGTTCTTTGGAGGCATCCAGGTACCAGAACTTGACGTGTCTGGTTCCTGCAGTGACGAAGTAGCTGTTGTCCTGAGAGAAGGAGACGGCCGAGACTCTGCTGGACACTTTGTTAGAGGCGATGATGGAACCTTTCTAATAACGAGACGTCACCATAACATCCACATCAATTCAGTAAGTCAATTATCTGAAATCAAATCCTAATTAATAATGATTATTAGGAATGTGTTAGGGTGATGCATGTGTGTGTATTGTGTAAGTGTGTGTGCGCTCACCCTCCAGTCCCACACACTAACAGTCATGTCGTGTTGATATCCCACCGACACGATGTAGCAGCTGTTGGTGGAGAACGCTACGCAGGAAACTCCATACTTATGACACTGAACCTCGGCCACCTGACCTCCACCCACCTCCCACACCCTGACACAGGGCATGTGACCACTCTGACAGAGAGAGAGAGAGAGAGAGAGAATCCAGCTTCACCACAGGATGCCACTAGATAGTGAATATATAACATTCAACAGATGTAAACTCTGGGTCCAAGGAGTGTATTTCTCAATCACAAGATTTAAGTCTTCTTCAAAACAGTTGAGTTTCATTATGTAAATAATTGCAAATGAATTAGTCTAATAGACCATAAGATTCACAGGTTCAACCTGACCATGACCGTGACCAAGAGCACGGCTGTGTCCAAAATGACTCACTCATCACTTTGTAGTGGATTCGCCATTTTGTAGGTGTTTAGGTAAGTTTTTTATACCCTGTATAGCTCACTTATTATTTCCCACAATGCACTGGTCCCTGACCAAGCAACATATACCATCATGCATTGTGCTCTCAGGAACAGCCCGACCTGTCGTCTGAATGGAAACAGAAGCCTCACAGCACAATCTGTGGCAAACAAGCTTATTTCTATATTACAAATGACTATTTAATATTTTTCTGTATTTGAATGTAAAAATACTGAATGTAATATAAATATTTTAAATTTAATGTGGGGTTTTCCAACGTAATTATCCTTCATCAATGATGTCGTTACCGGTGAAGAGAAAATGTGGTGAGTAGTGCCCAAAGTTTACTTTTCTTTTCAAGATAAGCTCACTATATAATTAACACTATATACTGTAGTTAGCTCTATATAGTTATCACTATATAGAGAAGTAGGGGGAAGTGGATGTGAGGGGGATTGGGACACAGGAACCTCCTTCAAGAAGAGGATAAAGCTGTGATGTTCCTGAAAGGTTCCGGAGGTTCTGTATGAGAGAACACAAGAGATGGTTGCTCTGGACATCTTCTGGAACTTGTCCTGCAGTAAGGAGGTAGAGGAGGTGTGTGTCTCACTTCTCACCTCACCAGTGACCAGGTGTTTCCCATCATGAGAGAAGGCCACAGCACTGAAGGGTTTCCTGCAACACAAACACAACGTCATGATGCCATCGATCATTTCATGGGTAGTGTCCATCTCTGTGTGTGTGCAGACAGATGAAGAGCTACAGGTGAGACATCTACCTGGACGTGTTGAGGATGTGACTCTGTTTGTTCTTCTTTGGGTGAAGCAGCACGATCACACACCTGAGACACAAATCAAACCACAGCAGGATGTACTGAAACTGGCAGAGAATCAGACATCCGGGTCAGTTTGTCCATACAATACAGGTGTATCAGGGGGGCGGGGCTTACCCTGCAGGATAGGCGATGAGCCCCGAGGTGGGGTCAGAGGTCAGACCACTGCTGCTGGCCGTGCTGATTCCTAGAACTTTCTCCAGACTCACCTGAAAAAGCACACACACCAAACTCCAGTTCAACAAAGAGCTAACAAACAAAGGACACCTGAGTTTTCTCACTGGTGTAACCATAGCAACAGGGAGGAGGAGATGTGACGGGATCTGCGATGAGTCCTCGATGTTTCCACAGAGCTCACAGCTGCTCTCATTTTACACCTTTAATTCAGGATTAGAATAAAGATTCAGAACATTATGTTGTGTCCTCATGTTGATATGCTCAGTTTATTCTCATACTTTAAAACTTCAGTCAACTTAGTGTAGAACTACTTTAAAACTAAAGTAAAACTAAGTGTAGAACTACTTTCAAACTAAAGTAAAACTAAGTGTAGAACTACTTTAAAACTTCAGTCAACTTAGTGTATAACTACTTTAAAACTAAAGTAAACTTAGAGCAGAACTACTTTAAAACTAAAGTAAAACTAAGTGTAGAACTACTTTAAAACTAAAGTAAACGTAGAGTAAAACTACTTTAAAACTGAGAATTAGCAGCGCAGCTAACAGCCTGCGATGCTAACAGTTAGCAGCGTCAGCTCCGGTCGTACCCGGCTGCAGCAGCTCTTCTGCCGGCTCTGTCGGCTCTTCCTCCCCGCTGCTGGTCTCCTCTTCACGGCGGTGACTGAGCCGCACTCCGCTCCCTCCGCCATGACACTTGTCGAGGAGGTTCAAACGGCTCTGATACCGACCCGGGGCCCAGTGCGCTCAGACACCGGGTTGCGGGTCCGCAGGAGGCCGCCGGACTGAAGCGGGCTCGGGTCAGTTTGAACAAACTCTCCGCAGCTGATGACGATGGAGCGTTAGCTTAGCTTGATGCTAACTGATGAAACCTGACCCTGGTTCCTGCGGCGGGACTCCGGTTCAAACTAAGCCCCGCCCACTGCCCCCACATACCTACTAATAGGCAGCCGAGGTTCCGCCCATCACCACAAAACAACCAATGGACACACGACGAAGCACAAGTCCCGCCTACTGTCTACCAATCAGCCAATCAACATCATTATTGTGACAACCCAAACTGATGCATAATTTAGTTTATGAAGTTATGAGCTAAACGTGTGAAAGAAACTTTCAGAAAGATGTCAAAGAATTTGACTTTAAAAGCTTTTAAAGTAATTTTTAACTTTTTTAGTACTTGAGTATTTTCTACTATTTCATATCAAACTGTTAATTATTTATTATTTCTGAAATACTTACGAACTTATTTCCATTCTCTGTTGCTTTCTACAGCTTCTCGGTTACTACTAACAGCAAAGTATTATTTTTAATGCATAATTATCTTTAATAGCTAAAGAAGATCACTTTTTAAGTTTAAGTGGTATGTGACTTAATGTATAAGATGTTTTCTGTCTTAACTGTTCACTTTTAATTTCAGTGGAAAAAATTATCCAAGATTTGATCAAAATAAAAAGAGAGAAGAAACACAACTGAAGGAAATTTTTCTTTTATTACAAAGTTCATTCAGGAAACTGATCACTCTGTTAACTAGTAGAAAATCATTTCAAAAATCATGTAAACGACACGTAAAATATAGTGAAGAAGAGATTTCCAACTCAGAGGATGTGACTAAACCGATTTAGATCTAAAGACAAAAAAAGACACAGTGAAATCAATTAAAAAGGTAAATGTGTATTTAAAGGTTATAGAAACACAACAACCCATATATCAAAATTGACCAGTGCATCAATTAATTGTGTTTCTTTGTGTCTCACATAGATTCGGTGATCAGAACCTTGCTGTACGACTTACAGGCGAATTGACACGTGATGAAACGTGTTATCCCAGAGTGAGACAGGCTTTGAAAAACCAGTCGGCAATTCACAAAAGAAAATAAAAACCTTCACAGCAAAACTCAAAGTTAATGATGGAATTAAAACACTGAGAAAAAAGGGGACATCCAACTCCACTTTATCGTTCTTCAAATCGAGCTTATTGATAAAAGGTAAAAATGTTTCAGCAGATTAGTGCAAAAGACACAAACACAAAGAGCCTCACTGCCAAACTTCTGTGTTCTACTGGTAAAGATGAATAATTCCTGATCCCTGTTTTTACTGACACATGGAGTCCCTCAGGGATACGTTCTGGACCCTCTGACTATTTTGTTAAACATGATACAGATTTAGAGGAAAAGCCCAAAGCTAAGCTCTTCAGTATTATTTTCTGTAACTTGACAAAGTGCTATTAAACTCAACACAACCACATCAACGGCGAGTCACTGTCTCACAGCTTTGTTCCAGTTTGTCAGAAGAAAGAAACGTCCACAGACATCACTGTCGTATAAAACCATAACTACAGTTCTAATGTACATGAATACTTTATTAAATCATGTGTTAAATAATCACAGATGTGACTACTTTGACTGAACACACATGAATCAGTATTTAGAGCACGTGTCAAAGATTCCCAAGGTCCCTTAAACCATTTTATCCCATAAAAACATATAAAAACCAAAAGGACGAGCCCTCAGTGGAACATAAGTCCCCAGGCCCATGGTTTGAAGTTCATTCAGTACCACCACTGGGAGACATCATTTTACGTCTAAAGGCCATTTTTTTTCTTCAAATCTTAACAGTCTGAGCAAAGTGTGGTAGTAACAGAACTGAACTTTGTTCTCATGGTCACCAGTGAAAACAGAAACAGACCGGCTGAAAAAATACAACCATAAACCTCTAACATACGGAGTCCCTCAGGGAAGCGTCATGGAGCCTCCGTTGTTTCTGTAAAATCTGATACAGATTCAGAGACACTTCTTAATGTTAGTGAAATTGTTTTAAAGGAGACACATCATGTTTTTTTAATTTCTTTCCTCTTGTTAGCTATAAAAAACTATACCACCACTTGTTAAAAATGTTTTACCTGAATGTGAACAGAATGTGTCGCCTTTAAATACAACGTTTCTTAGTTGTGGTTTAGCGACTAAAACATTTTTTAAGTTTTACTTTTCTTTTTTCAGTTAGTGACATCAAGGATGTGAAGAGAAAACAGCAGCAAGTTCAACTTCCTGTGACATCATTACCCTGCTGATATGCTGACCTGAAGGTAGCTTAATGAATGTGTATTTTTTTTAATCCGCAAGTGAGATATAAATATAACTCACTAAATTCAGATGAGGCTGAAGGGAAAGAATATCAGTCACAGGTCTCTGGACCATGACAGCACTGTCAATGTCACGATGCTACAGATGAAACATGTGATTAAAACAGGAAGTATGAGCTATGGAATCACTGATGTTCTCAAAGATGGCTCGCCACTGCTGTTTCATATCGGCTGTTATAAGTTACTTTTCACAGTGTGCATTCACTGCACACTTTAAAAAAAGAAAGGTTGTAATGAGAACACAGTGTGTGTTTGTGCCCCGTGTAATGCTCAGAGTCACTGTTAGAGTGAAAAAGGTCAGATGAGGTCACTTAATTCAATCTTTATCATATTTACACTAGAAAAATAGAGTTAGTCAAATGAAAGCACTCTGGTTATGTAGAGGTCCCTTTAGGAAGACTTGATTGTTGAAGAACAACACTGGTCCTGAGGAGACAGAAACACAGATCACAATATTTACATATACGCATGTATGGACACACACACACACACACACACACACACACACACACACACACACACACACACACACACACACACACACACACACACACACACACACACACACACACACACACACACACACACACACACACACACACACACACACACACACACACACACACACACACACACAACACACACACACACACACACACACACACACACACACACACACACACACACACACACACACACACACACACACACACACACACACACACACACACACACACACACACACACACACACACACACACACACACACACACACACACACACTCTACCTGGTTCAGGACCTGAAGACGTGGACGGCTCGGACCACATATTGGCGGCAGATCGGACACTCGCTCATCCTCTTGCCGCACTTGGTGCAGGTGATCATGTGACCACACTCCAGCAGGACGCAGTCGATGGGACAGTCCATACAGATCTTACAGAGGTTCTCCTCTGGACTTGCAGAGCCGCCACCGGACTCTAGAGGGAGCCACAGGGACGAGTATGCAGCACTTTCAGGGACCATATCTTAATCACATGATCAATAAAATAATTCAATAAATATATAACAGATGTAGAAAACACAGGGCGGTGAAAATAAACTTAGATTCATTGATTAATCTTTGGTTTGTAAATGACCAGATAATCACATGGTGACGTTGATTAAACTCTGGATACGATTTTGTATTCATTATCAGACGAGTTAAAGAGTTATAATTAATTTTTAAATAGAAATTTTAAGTGAACTAATGAGAGGCTCATTGTGTTGAGTGTTAACGAGGACCTTGTGTGTCGGCCACATGTTTGTGTAGAGGAAACAGAAAACTGACCTGAGGCGCTCACTGCGCTGGCGACTGAAAAACAGAAAACAAACAGTTTGTACATTAAAGTTTGAAACTGACAGAAATGAATCATCTGAAAGTTTCTCAGAGTTTTCTTTATTCTGGATCTGACACAAACAATGGGTTGAATGAAATGAATCTGTGACTCTTTCACACCTTGTTTGGTTCAGTCTGAAGCTAAAGATCAGGTGTGAAAGGTCCCTCAGAGCAGAAGAGGAGTTCTGGATCTGAATCAAACTGAACCATGGTTCTGTTCCAGAGTTTGGATAGTTTGGACTGATCACAGGAAGTAGAGACAGCATAAACGCCGGCTACAAACCAATCAGAGTGGAGTATAGGTAGACTCCGCCCACGTAGGTGATGACAACACAACGTACGTATATCAGACTAGATTCTTTACGCCCTAAATTACAATGTGAAACCAGAACTAACAGATTGAAGGAAACAGGGAACAGACACATGGTTCAGAACCCCCCCCCCTCCTTGACAGTATTCAAGGTGAGGTGCATCATGGGAAAGACAAAGGCGCTTCCACAAAAGCTGAGAGAGGAGATTATTTCATCACACCTGAAGGGCCTTCGGTATAAGAAGATTTCACAAACATGTATATTCCAAGACACACCATAGAGAGCATTATAAGGAAGTTTAAAACTTATGGAGCGAATTCACACCTGCCTGGTTGTTGAAGAAAGACCAACATTTCATCAAGGGCCCTCAGCAACTTAGTCAGAACAACTCAGAGAAACCCCTGTGTGACTGCAAGACACCTACAGGACGACCTGATGAAGGCTGGTCCAAGTGCTTCAGTGGCAACTATAAGACGCACTCATCTCTTTACCAGAAGGAACATCAAGTCGACTAGAATATGCCAGGAGGAATTTGGATAAGACGACTGAGTTTTGGGTGACAGTTCTATGAACTGATGAAACCAAACTGGAACTGTTTGGACGTATGGACCAGCGGTATGTCTGGCGTGTGAAAGGATTCTCAGAAATACCAGGCCATTTCAAAGAGGAATGTGAAGCCTTCTGCTGACAAATAAAACCTTGGTGATCATTGGACTTTCCAGTAAGACAATGATCCAAAGCAAAACCTCCAAGTCAACTAAATCTTGGTAGAGAAAAAGATCCTGGAAGTTCCTGGAGTGACCTTCACAGTCACCAGATTAAAACTGATTGAAAATCTTTGGTGGGATTTAAAGAAGCAGGTGCAGCAGGGAAGGCGAGAGGCTTCTGACCGTGGAGAATGGGCAAAGGTTCTGATCGAGATGTGAGAGAAGCTTGTCAGCACTTGCCAAAAACGTTTGTGAGAAGTTATAAAAGCTAGAGGATGCACCACAAAGTACTGAAGCTGGGGGGTGAATAATACTGCAAGAGTTACATTTTTCATTTGAACTTCAAAGTTAAGTCAACTTCTGTTAGGGTTAGGGTTAGAATAACTCAAATACGAATCAATAAATATCTTTTGCTGTTTAATGAGGTTTTTCATCGTTTATTGTCATTATCTGTCATACACATCACTATACTGTATTTTGAGTTGTTGGGGTTAAATATTTCTGATTGCACCTGTAGCTTCGTTAGACTGAGTCCGACTCACCGAGGTTCTGCTGGTCCTGGTACAGTCGACTCACTCGCTCCATCAGCTCCCATTTCTCACAGCAGCCTTTATAGTCCACAAAGTTCCTCGCCAGAATTTCTTTCAGCTGCCGCACGCTGAGAACCTCGATGTCGTCCTCACAACTCAGGTCGGACAGAGAAGCTCTGCGGCCGGAAACTGATGGCTCGTCAGGTTCCAAGGTCTGAACCGGACAAACAGACACAGTCAACATCCATCACAGGGATTCACACCTGTCCTGGTTCTCCCTCCCTCTGGTTCTCCCTCCCTCTGGTTCTACCTGGCCCTGGATCTACCTGGCTCTGGATCTACCTGGATCTGCATCTACCTGGCCCTGGATCTACCTGGCTCTGGATCTACCTGGCTCTGGATCTACATGGATCTGGGTCTTGATCTACCTGGCTCTGGTTCGACCTTGCTCTGGTTCTACCTTGCTCTGGTTCTACCTGGATCTGGATCTACCTGGATCTGCATCTACCTGGCTCTGGGTCTTGATCTACCTGGCTCTGGTTCTACCTGGCTCTGGATCTACCTGGCTCTGGATCTACATGGATCTGGGTCTTGATCTACCTGGCTCTGGTTCGACCTTGCTCTGGTTCTACCTGCCCTGGATCTACCTGGCTCTGGATCTACCTGGCTCTGGATCTACCTGGATCTGGATCTACCTGGCTCTGGGTCTTGATCTACCTGGCTCTGGTTCTCCCTGGCTCTGGTTCCCCCTGGCTCCGATTCTACCTGGCTCTGGGTCTGGTTCTACCTGGCTTTGGTTCTACCTGGATCTGCATCTACCTGGCTCTGGGTCCTGATCTACCTGGCTCTGGATCTGCCTGGCTCTGGTTCTACCTGGCTCTGGATCTACATGGATCTGGTTCTACCTGGCTTTGGTTCTACCTGAATCTGCATCTACCTGGCTCTGGTTCTACCTGGCTCTGGATCTACCTGGCTCTGGATCTACATGGATCTGCATCTACCTGGCTCTGGGTCTTGATCTACCTGGCTCTGGTTCTCCCTGGCTCTGGTTCCCCCTGGCTCCGATTCTACCTGGCTCTGGGTCCTGATCTACCTGGCTCTGGGTCTGGGTTTACCTGGCTCTGGTTCTACCTGGCTCTGGGTTCTGCTCCGATTCTACCTGGCTCTGGTTCTCCCTGGCTCTGGTTCCCACCCTGGCTCTGGTTCCCCCTGGCTCCGATTCTACCTGGCTCTGGGTCTGGGTTTACCTGGCTCTGGTTCTACCTGACTCTGGCTCCGGTTCTACCTGGCTCCGGTTCTACCTGGCTCCGTTCTACCTGGCTCTGGTCTTACCTGGCCTTCCTCCTGAATGTCCGGCTCAGAGGCAGTGGTCTCTGTGGGAGGGGACGGGGCTTCGGGCTGCGGAGGATCAGAGGTGAGGTCGGGGGGGGGTGCAGGTGGGTCAGGCGTCACAGAGGGGGGGTCTGGGGTCAGTGTCTCGGGGGCCAGTTCGCTGGAAGGTGACGAATGCTGACTCAGGACCAGTTCTACCAGCTCCTCCTGCCAAACAGGAAACAGGTGTGACTCTGTGTGTGTGTGTGTGTGTGTGTGTGTGTGTGTGTGTGTGTGTGTGTCCTCACCTTCTCTCTGCACAGGTGTGTTGACACCTCATGCAGGTGCAGATAGTCTCTGAGCTCCTTCACCTTGAGCTTCATAAGCTCCGCCCGCTCCAGCAGGTTGCCATAGATACGCTGACAGGTGTGACAGAGGCGGGGCCGCGGCTCAAGGTGGGCGGAGCAACGGCTGCAATAGTTTCTCTTACAGTCCACACACACATGCTGAGAGAGAGAGAGAAAGAGAGATAGAGAGAGAGGGAGAGAGAGAGACAGAGAGAGAGACAGAGAGAGAGAGTGTGAGAGAGAGAGAGAGAGGGACAGAAAGAGAGAGCGAGAGAGAGACAGACAGAAAGAGAGAGAGAGGGAGAGGTGAAATTATTGGCTTTGTGCTGTTTGTCAGTTTGTCCTGGTGGTCACTCCCAGTACTGCAGTTATCTTTCAGCTGGCACCTCACAAACAGTCTGCACGTCTGACCCCTGACCCCCAGCACATGTGTACAGATGGAGATCAGGTGGGCGGAGTTACCTTCTTGGTAGCTGTGTCAAAGGCCCCCCCCGCAGGCCTTACAGATGTGTTCGGGTGGAGGGGGAGACGGCTGAGAGTTGAAGGCAGAGTTGGTGTAGGTCCGATGACGACGTTCTTCTTCACCCGACTGTTCTACACCAGCTGAGTCCATACACAGCCAATTACAGCAAGACGCCCACATACCTGACCAATCACAGACCGACACATGAGGAACATCTAACTAACATACAGGTATTCTCTATTCTTCTGAACACAGACAGCTGAACCCCAAGAGGAAATCTATAATCTTATTTTCTATAATCACACAGACCTTTTACACCTTAACGTGAAACTGACATCAGACATAACCAGGTGTAGAGTGAGGTCATAGATTTAAACTAGGTAAGATGACATGTGAACGCCTCCTACTGGATTCAGGTTTAGATGGGATTTAATTATAAATATATATGTTTAATATTAATAAATCAGACAATTTGTTTGTATGGTTTTTGTCAAGTTCATAAAATACTTATATGACATTATTGTGGTAATAAAACTTTGTATAATTTACATTATATCTGTAATACACAATTTTCATTAAAGCTATATAATGTAAAGTACTTCAAATATACTTTTATATTATCTGTGGCAGAACACATTTAGTTTTTAGGTTTGAATTAGGTTGAATTTCTTCTTATTTGGTAGAAACGTTCATTAGACTAACAGATGAACTGATTAGACGTCAGGGGTCAAAGGTCCCAGTGAGATGAATGTGACTGGTGAAGGGGGAGGAGCCCACAGGCAGCTGGTTGGAGTTACTGGTTTCTTAAACCACAGCTCAGGGTTCACACTGGTTTCAGGAACATTCAAAGTCAGTTTGATGTTGGATGTTTCCCTCCGGATCTCACTGGTTCAATCCCTACCTGTCAATCACTAGTTGTCAATCACTACCTGTCTATAACAGAGGTCACACCACAGAGGGTCACATGACGTTAATCCAGGTGTTTTTATCCAAACAGGAAGTGATTGATGGCCCCTACATAAATATCCAACACGAAACCAACTTCACTGTTGCCCCAACTCGACTACTAACTTTAACTAAGTTCACATGAGACTCAAACCGGTTTGGTTTTGAATCCACTTTCAGCCGAACGACTCCACTTCTCTGGAGATGGTGTGAAACCGAACGCGTGTAGTTTCTGTGGAGGATCGGTTCACCTGCGAGCTGCGACACTTTCAGCTCCGTAACTTGTTGACGGAGTCCGGTAGCACCCTGCGCGGCTAGCAGGCTACATGCTAACAGGAAGCTACTTAGAGAAGTAGAATAAACTAACAAGCACAAACCCACAGGTGAAACCACCGCAGTCAAATTAGCAGTGGGTTAAACTAACTAAGTTAAAGAGTCAACTAACACCACAGAGACGAGTCTTACCTGTTAACCACAGACTCCTGCAGCTAGCAGCCGGCTAACTCCGCACCGAGCGACCGCTGGTTAACACACTAACTAGCAGGTTACACGTCCAGCGGGCGGGTTAACAGCATCATGGGTTGGTTTGATCCGAGAGAAGCAACACACTCACAACACACTCACAACACACTCACAAGAGACACACAGCAGACACACAACAGCGGTGAACCAGGAAGCGTCCCACTACACACACACACATTCTTGTCTCACTGTGCTGGTGGGGGACAACTCTTGACGTCATCCATCTCACCTGAACGAGTGACGTAACAACACATTTTATTGAAACAATTTCAACAGTTGAAATCGGGGCGAGTGGAGCAGGGGCCCCTGGTGCCGCAGGGGCCCCCCTGGTGGAGCAGGGCCCCCCTGGTGCCGCAGGGGCCCCTGGTGGAGCAGGGGCCCCCCTGGTGGAGCAGGGGGCCCCCTGGTGGAGCAGGGGCCCCTGGTGGAGCAGGGGCCCCCCTGGTGGAGCAGGGGGCCCCCTGGTGGAGCAGGGGGCCCCTGCGGTACAAGGACACCGACGTGTGTCTGCCGTGGCCCCGAAGCAGCGACGGGCCCCGCGGCAGAGGAACCACTGACTTCTCTTTAAACGACAACTTAACGACACAAGTCGCAAATCATTTTTAAAAGATTTTGTCCGGAGACTCCCCAGAGTTCAGCTTTGGATGCTTCCATTTTTAGTCAAACTTATTCATGACTCATTTAATGTCAACATGGTCTGAGCAGATCAGAGCTGAACTGTGGCGTCACACTGAGGACAAGTAACACTTTGCTCTTGTCCTGGGTTAGTTAGATAGATCCTTTAATAGTCCCACAGTGGCGAAATTTGAGAAATGACAAGATCGATTTGAAGTAATTTCAGGAAACACTATTAACACACTTTAAGGTTCTTCCATGTTTAGTTTCTACTGTTCATTCGTTAAGTGTCAGCCTACCTGCAGTACAACACAACTGTAAATCAGATTTAAATCCTTTGAGGTTATCCTGTGACGTGAAGACTGAAGGACGCGTAAAGACATAATCTACGTCCTCCACACAGAGACAAACAGGAGGCAGAACAGAAAGAGCTGTATTCTTTATTCTTCTTGAATTTGGAAGAAAAGATAAAAACCAAGGATCTGGCCCCTTCCCCACCCTGAAAATAAACACATTCTAGTGGATGTACGATGATGATACAGTTTTATTGCCATAAACATTGTTTGAAAAGAAAAAGTTAAAACAGCTGTTACTTTTTGATTTTTCTTTGTGTGTTTTCTATGGTACAATAAGAAAAAGTTCTTCCATTTAATGTCCTGGGAAACAAAGCAAAAGCAAAGTTTATCAGCGACTAAAATGTTCTCAAAGCGACGCAGACTGAAAATACTGAGGATTTAAATCCTGTTCATGTGATCCACTACAGACCCAGACCTGATCCTGGTCCACACTGAGACAAGAGACCTGGACCAGGTTAAGGACCAGTGAGTTCAGATCGGCCAACAGGTTAAAGATGGAACTACAGGTGACCACAAACCAAAACTACAACTTTATACGATAATTATTCACTTTGTAGCTCATTCAAAACTTTTCACCAGTTTTGTAAAATTTTCTCAATGGGGGTTGACTTCCACAGATCCACACTGAAGTAACGAGAGAGGGCCCAGAAAAAAAAAGTGGAAATTTCTTCTTTTCTGTTGAAACACGTCACGTTAGCACCACCGTCCGGCTGGAGAGTGTCAGGAGGTGGTTTAAATGACTCATTGCTGTAAACAAAGACAGATGAAGGACAGTGGAGAGATTGGAAACAGAAAGAGGTGAAGAAATGGGGAGCAAAAAGCAAAGGGGAAAAATAAAATTAAGGAAGACATTTTTTTTTCATACTATCTCTTTTCCTATTTTCTAGTAGTTCCCCCTTTTCTGTTCATTCATTCTTCCCTTCTGTAATTACGTTTCTATGAAATTGTTGGTCAATCAAAAAGTTAGAAAAATAAAAGGAGAGAACATGCAAACTCCACAGAGACTGAGCGAACCAGGGTTGGTGCCCTGTGACAGGTTGGGCAAGACGGGAACCAAGAGGAGACAATTAACATGACATCACTCAATGAAAAGAAAAAACAAGGAGGGATAAAAGGACAGAAGAAGAATGAAAGAGCCTAAATGTTTTTAAAAGAAGAAAACAAGGCCTTTCTTTTTCATCCTCTCTTTATCTCCATTTCTCTATCAAATAATATTTCTGATTTTGAACAGTGCAAAAAGGTGCGTTGGCATCATTTGAGAGGAAGGTGTTGACAAACCAGCTTTTGGTGGTAATGCACCTTGTCGTTGGTTGCCACCCGCCAATCAGCAGGACAAAGAAGATCTTTTCAAATGTGCAGATTGACTCCACAATTTGAACAGACTTTGATTTCCAGACAAACTTGGTTTACACTGGTTTTGAAATGTGAATATTTGTCAGCTTTCGGTAATAAACTGGTATTCCCTTTTTTCCTCAGCAACTGAATGCAGCAGCACAGCTAATAGGTTTTCAAATGGAAGGAAATCCCACAGACACTGAATGCAGCACTAGGTCTCACGCTGGACTGATCAACAACAAAGGCGTCACCTACCAGCAGTGCATCATGGGAACAGAACAGATCATGCGGAAGCACCAGGTGTCCGTTTTCAAGAAGACAAGCTGATACGAGTGGGGGCGGGGCTGAGACATGGGAAAAACCCCGCCCACCAAGTAACCACAGGCGATGACGCAACAGAAAAAAGTATGAAGACTGTTTGGATCAAAGCTGGAACACCTGACTGATGTGTCACCACGGCAACAAGCACAGTCAGGGCGGGGCTACTACATACTATTAAAACTTCATCTCTGGGTTTCGTTCTGTGGGAGAGAAATGTGACGGTTTTGAGGAGGGGGATGGGCGGGGCTACTGGATGAAACAAGTATGACATCACAGTAAGCGGTGATGAGGGGGCGTTGCAGAGAAACCCAAAGATGGGGCATGCATGCACAAGCTGCCCGTTGTGTGTTAACAGGTTGATTACTCATCAGTGTTTCTTCTTTATTCTGACTTAGAATAAATATTCTGCAGAAACTAAACTCAAACAGGAAGAAGAAAGAAAGGAGGGAGGACGGCGTCCATTCGCTCACTGAGCGTCTGTGAGGGAGGAATTCTAACTGTGGCGTTTAATCTCACCCGTTCATTCATCCTCGTTCTCTATTCACTGACTCTAACGTAGCCTTCAGTCTCTAAGGTTTTTCTCGTGACATCACCTCCTCTCGTGGCTTGGCTCCACCGAAGATGGCCGAGTTTGGGTTGGCGACCTGGTTGAGTGGCACACCGACAGTCCGAGGCTTCAGCTGCAGCCGAGGCCGCGCTGCACGCTCCTCTGTGCAGACGACAACAAACAACACCTGTCAGTTCATCTCATTGGAATGAAGCGGATTAAATGTGTGGATTTAACTAAACAACTGACAAGTAGCTTCAGGTTAACTCGACTAAATGACTTCATAAAGGTTGAGAGGGGCACCTTCAGATGGTTCTCTGAAGTCTGGCGTTCCTCCACGGGGAGGAGGGTCTCTGAAGCGACCTGCTCCTCCTGCTCCTGCTGCTCCCGGCCCTGCTCCTGCTCCTGGTCCTCCACCACCACCCCTTCTCTCACCGGGGCGACCGCTGCCACCTCGACCCCGCCCCCCGAAGGAATCATCATCTCTAAAACCTGTGGAGACAGACAGGTGTGCACAGACAGACGGGTAAGTCAGGTGACCTGCAGCCTCTGGATCCTGTAACGTGACACATGAGCATGAGATGGCTGAGGTGAAATGAATGGGGGGTGCTGCAGTTCATTGGCATATCACGGGTGTTTGAGGTTCAGTTGATTCTACTTTAATTTATTAACGTAAACATTTTCTTCTGAGACATTATCCTGCCATTTGATTGGCTACAGTCCAACAGTGTTCTGATTGGCCGGCTGGGATCGGCTGTTGCCCAACCTGAGCCACTGGAATCTCTTGGTGCACGTCCTCCTGATTGGTCGCTGAAATCCTCACGGGAGTCCTGTCCTCCTCCTTCACCTCCTCTGGGACCAGATCGAAAACCTCGACCTACAGAGGACAGGGGGAGTTTAACGCCGAGAGGAGAGGAGGAAGGAGAAGAGGGAAGGAGAGAAGGAGAGAAGGGGAAGGAGAGAAGGAGAGGAGAAAAGTAGAGGAGGAGGGGAGGAGGAGAGGAGGGAGGTTGAAACAAGAGGCGAGAGGAAGTCGGAAAGGAGGAAGTAAATAAAGAGAGGAGGAATCAGTGGAGGAAACAGAGTAGGAGGTGGTGACGCCTCCTTCTGGAAGGACAGCACTGAAGAGGCGGAGCTTGTTAGATGTTCAGAGAGGAAGATGTTAAAGAAGACATAGCAGCAAAGCTTGATCTTTTTATTTCTGCTTCATGATACCTCTTTATACCCCTGTGTGTGTGTGTGTGTGTGTGTGTGTGTGTGTGTGTGTGTGTGTGTGTGTATGTGTGTGGAAAGGGAGGGGGGTGAAATGATTGATGGATGAAGAATGAAGCAGAGTACGAATCAAACACCAGTGTTAACAAACCAACTTGCTCTTTGACCTACTTCCTGGTGGGGATTGGTTGCCCGTACCTCTGCCTTCATCTTTCCTGAAGCCGAAGCCGCCTCCTCCACCCACCTCCTCCACCTCCTCCTCCTCGTTCTTGCCTTCGTCCCTCTGCGATGTCTACCCTCAGTGATCTCTCACCCAGCAGCTGCAGGGGTCAGAGGTCAGAGGTCATGAAGACAGAGTTCTATCCAAATCTTAACCCCAATATTTCATGTACATTTATTGAAAGTTTTTTCCATAATACTATTCAAATATTTATGAATTTTGTGAGTCAGAGAATCAGGCTTCATGTGTTGATCAGTAATCTGACACATTCTTGTTACTGAAGAATTAAAAGAGACGTTCATATACTCACAGCGCCGTCGTAGGTCAGAGCTTCTTTTAGAGATTCCAGGTCTTCAAACTCCACATAACAAAAACCTGAAGGGACATGAATTAGAATTCACATCGTCTGTTCATTGATCTGAGCTTCATGACATCTTCTGTTTTAAACATCCAAAGCTTCACGTTCAAACAGAAAGACAACGTGCAGTGTAACAGACAGAAACTGACAAACGTGAAGTTCTACTTCCTGTAAATTAGTAAAAAAACCTCCAATTGACTTATACTGTATTGGATTCTGCTCTGACACCGTTCACCCCTGAGACTGCAGATGTGGTTCTGTTGAAATATCCCTTTAACCATTTCCTGACAAATAAAATGTTGATCAGAACAAACAAGCATCTCATATAAAATAAAATCAACTGACCTTTAAACTTGTCCGTCTCTTTGTCTCTAACCAATCGGACGCTGCGAAGCTTGAGCTCTTTGAAGATTATGTCGATGTCTCCTTGAACCGCGTAGAACGGCAGGTTTCCCACGAACGCTGTGAACGGAGGCTCTGATGGCAGCTCCTTCTGCTTCTTGGGACCACCGGGGCCTCCAGGGCCAGAGCCGCCACGGGGCCTGAGAGGGGGGGGGGCACAGAGAGGTTCAGAGGATACAGAAACACAGGGCCCGTGAGATGTGGAGTACAACCCACATCTGAAACAGTCAGATCTCTGATCAGAAAATCAACAGCATAAACTAAAGAATCGATTATACACACACATGTCTATGTTCTTTGTTTGGTTCATATCATTTTCTATAACAATTACTGTTATTGCTTCTATTATTAGTGTTAGTAAAGAATAAGTTTGTCTACCAGTCAAGCTTCATTGACTTGAACATAAATCTAGTTTCTATAAGATTCAGCAGCACTCGCTGACTTCAGCATCTGTGATCTGTTTCTCTCCTGTGTAACTTTGGTGTTTTCTCTAGAACTACTGTGTAAACGAATATAAATTACTCCTCGCTGAGTCCAACTACAGACGTGTTTGAAACAAACGTCCTACATTCATGTCTTCTATGCGAGAATGTGGTCTTTCAGGTTGAGAGCAGGTCTTAATAATTTCCCTTCAGTTTATCTATTGCTTTCACTCTAAACCCTGCACTTGCACTCCCAGACGTGCTCCAGCTTGGATCTGAACTCAAACTGTGCGTTAGCACTCAGATATTCTGTTGCTTGTGCAGATTCCCTTTGCTCCAGCTCTCCTGAAGGTTCACGCTGCTTCAGAGCCTGTGAAACGTTGGCACTTAAGGCTGAAATATGAAACTCCGACTCCGTTACGAACGGACGGATACAACACTCTTTTTCATTTATGGTTCTCTGAAGGTTGGGGGTGCTGAAAACAATTCACCACCAGAACAGTAGATGGCGCAATGTTTTTTTAGCAGGCAGTAGTGGCGAGCTACAAACTGGAATCCTGCAGGGTGAGCAAGGTTCCGAGGTGAGCCAGGCGTGGTGGACCGCTCTACAGCCAGCAACCCACCCGGTCCCTCAACCGGCCAGTGGACAGCGATAGCAGCGGACTTTTGGCGGCTCTGGATGAAACAGGAAGTGTGAAGTCCGGAAATGTGAGATTCTCCAAATGATGTCGTTAGCGGACCAATCAGCCAAGAGGTATCCCTAGGCTCTCCGCCATGCCGACGTATAGTAAGAAGAATCAGAGGTGTACGTTGAGCTCTGAGAGGACGTCACCATGTGTCCGTCCAAACGGAGAAGCATATATCAGCCTTTAGATTGTTTGTGCAACATGTCTGTCAAAAGTCTCCAACCTATAGAAATACCGGGTGTAGTGTTAATGAATGAAGTAGCCCCGCCCTCGTCCTGACCACACTCTCCAGTAAAGATCGTTACCAGTAAAACCTGAACCAGTGATTCACTGACGCCAGGTCACCACTTCAATGCTTTACAGTGATAACAAGAAGAAATCGACCTTTCTCACAACATCCAGAGAAGAGAAGGCCGATCAGATTCTGTCCGAGTGCAGCTGAGGGAAGTGAAATCAACATGCTCCGTTAAACACTGACGAGTTTACACGTGTGAGAGCGGCTCATACAGAAAACACACACAAACACACACAAACACACACAAACTACAAGAAGCCGCAGTAACCGAGCCTGTGGAGTTTGGACCGAACTGATCCGCAGGTTCGGGGTCTGGACGTGGAGCCGGTGAAGAAGCCCGGAGGTCCTGTAGGAACACATCGGAAACAACGTGCAGCTCGTGCTGCAGCAGATTCACCAACAAACTCACATGTGGTTCCCCCGCTGCCTCCATTCATCACCATGATGATGGAGAGCAACACAGCCACCGGCTTCACCTACAACCTCCACACAGCGCCTGTGGGTCCGGATCGATGCCTCATGTGTGCTCCCTACGCGGATCAATGAGCAGCGGCGGACACATGATGGAGCCATGCGGGCGATCCGCAGCTCCGCCAGCAGCTCCACACACCGCGGCCTCCTGTGCGGCTCCGTCCCGCCTCTCCCCGGGACCGCTTCATACCAACACCGAACAGACTACCGTGTTTTACCGCCAAGCTCCGGGACGATCCCCCCCGGAACAGTCCGTCATTTTCACGGTCTGTGCGCAGTTAGCCCCATGCTAGCAGTTAGCATACTAGCTGCGGGACCACGGTGTTTCCCAGCCGCTCCCCGCCGCCCTCCCTCTAGCGGGCCCGTTTCCCTGAGCAGGCGCCGGGCGGGACGAGCTTCGCGGCCTGGGCGCGCTGCTCCGGGGCTCGGGGCGGACAGCAGATGGAAACACGGTCCCGCCGGGGTATGTGTTTGAGTCACACGGCGGAGCTGCCGAGCGGAGCGGACACTCACCCTCTGCCGCCGCCGAAGCTGCCGTAGGCCCGGTCCCGGTCATCGTAGCTGTCGTAGTCCGCCATTACTGCTGCTGTGTGTCGGAGGAGGAGGTCCTACACGTCACACACGGAGCGGGCTTAGGTGTCCTCAGGCCGCCTGACCGGGAAAGCCCACACTCACACGTTTCTAATGGTCACCTCTTTGGACAGGTCTTATTAACGAGTGATTATGAGTTTAAATAGAGTAAATGTTATTTAATCACACACATTTGAATACATAGCATTAAGTAGAACTGAATCCATTGGTGCATTATCTCCAGCTGCTCTGACTCATGTTGCACCTTCATGGACGTTGGCAGTAAAATATATTTTTAGTTACAATATGTTTAGTATACATCATCTGAAAGCCCCAAAATAGTTTTCTAAAATTTAGTCAAATTTTTTGTATAAAAGTGATTCAGATTATAAATTATGGATAACATGACACATTTTATTAAGTACTTGCTGAGAAAAGACCACACAGGAAAAGAAAGAAAACCCCTTAATAACAATTGAAGAATACTATTGAATATAAATTTATAGTAAAACAGCATGAAACTATGCAATACATTAAAAACAGTAGGATGAGATTGCAGTTAAGATGGTGAATGTGAAACATACAAAGGTTATGTACATACACTGACTTGATCATAAGTTGCATGTAAGAGACTCTTCATTGACAAGTTATAGCCAGACTGCAGTTTGGTTATATCATATCAGCCGGAATCAATTGGAGGCAAAAGATAATACAAATAAGTTGCTCAAAATATCATTAATAACTACTTCATACACTAGGGTTAGGGTTCTCAAACAACATGTTCTGGGTAAAAACAAAGAGGAAAATAATGCTTTATTGAAAAGAAGGACCCCTCTCTGACACAACAAAGAATTGAGATCTGGACCAGTAAGATGTGAAAGAGAAACATTTTTAAAAGGGAAGGGAAGTTTTTAAATGCACTTGTGAGCATCATAACAGGGAGGTACTCTCTGAAAGGATCGGTTTTTGCTCCTGCAGAGTAGTTCTTGTAGTAATTTTATGAGAGATCCTGTAGGATTTGTACAGATATAAAAGAGGACTCTTAGATTGTGTGATGCTCTAACAAATGTGTTGAAGGTCTTGCAGAGAACTTGGAAACATCTTGTGTGAGCCTCTTATGGAGTTCTTAAAGGACAAGGACTGATCTTCTTGTTGTTCTTGTAGATGTGGAGCAGATGTTATATGGAGATCTCCTTCAAGTTAACTGACATCATTTAGCTCTAGTGCAGCTGTCCCATACATTTAGGTCCTATTTCATTACAACATGTAGATCTAGCAGACAATTAGGAGTCTTGCAGGTCTAATTAAAGTCGAGCAGAGGTCCAATAAGTGGATTGTAGATCCAATAATGGTCTTGTAGCTCTAAGGACCTTTGAGGATTTAACACGGTTCTTGTGGAACTTGTGGAAGTCGCACAGAGGTTTTGTCAGAAGGAGAAGCCCGGTCATTTCAAAGTGGATGGTGAGGTAATATGAAGACATCCAGGACAGAGTCCACTGCTTCATCTTAGCAGCTGCCTCATGAGTCCGTTTCCTCTGGGATCTTCTTCAGGTTCGGTGGTGGGGACTCATTCTGTACTGGTTGCGAGGGTCTCGATCCACGCTGTCTCAGACTACGGGACAGAGGGTCTTGTTCACCAGGAAACACGGGGTCCGTCACAGTCTGGAAGCACAGAATTAAATACACTTCAACAGAGATTGTGTGTAGTACAATACGTTGTGACAAACCAGATCTGTGCCAAAGCACAAACAACTACCACTGAGGTGATACCAAACTAGACAAACATATAACAAATTCAGTGTACCCGGTTCTCAGCCAGTGCCCTTTTAGCCATGTAGTGCTCCCTCTTAATCTTCATCTCCACCTCCTCAGGGACGTCAGGGACCATCATGTCGATCAGACGACCAATGAAGAAGACCACATGCTTAGGAACAGGGAAGAGCAGTCATGATCCATTCACTCACCAGGAGCCAAACCTCTCTTCACTTGTTGACTACTCAGCTCCAGCCCAGCTGAAGCAGGTGAATAGGGTGGACCAGATCAAGTCTGGATTTGAAGAATGATTGTGTCACAGTGGCAGAAATAAGCTGCACCATTTCAAAGGTATCTGCAAAAGCCTCCAATCCTTCTATCTCCAAGCAACAAAGGCTCAGACGAGTGGATCCTTCTCAGTATTGGAATGAGATAAAGGAGACAAACGATGAAACCTAAACATCAGCAGAGTACCCTTAAAGTGTCGGGCTTTAGTTGTATAAAATCTTCCATAAACGAGAGTATCTAAACCTTACACACTGTTTAAAAGAACCTGATGTGTGAGAGACACAGAGACACTGACACTCACCTCAAAGATGATAACGAAAGCCAGTTGTACAGCGAGGAGGTGAAAGAAATGTGGCAGGTATTGACCATGTTCATCCCTGAAACCCTGATACCTGCAGACAAAAAAGAGCTTCACAGCATTACTGTCTTATGATGATAAAAAACTCATATTTCCTTTCCTCTGCTCTATAACACCCAGGCCACACTGCCGCGGCTCTTCTACAGATTTGTAGTCTCACCGATGGATTTCGTGTACTGCGCAAGGTTCAGAGCAAATAGTGAATATTATATTTCTAAATGTTTCAATATTTATTGGTTGAATATGTCGTCTTCCAGAAGCCTAACCTTTTCAAAATAAAATCACTCTAGCATGTCTGTTGACTAAATCCACTATTTGTTAAAAAAAAGGTTTTTATTGTGAAATATTTCCTGGAACGGAAGTTGAACGGCCTCACATTTTATACCGTAGTACTGGTATTGAGTATATAGGAATACTTTATACAAGGAAATACAGAAGTATTTGTGGCCATTTTCAAGGCAAACCCCATGTGTGAACATAGCGCTGGCAGAACCGCTTCACAGACGTGACAGGCAGCCGTGGTGAGTGAGACCCGGGCCCGAGACAGACCAGGACCAGCAGTGACGCTCCACCCTGAAGGAGGTGTGTTGGGGTTGCAGTGACGTTTCCTACCTGCAGGAGCTGCTCCTGCCTTGCTGGGTGTAGTTGTGGGATGTTGCCAGTGTGAAGTTGATGTAGCCGCTCAGGCTGCTGTCTCTGGTGTAGCGATAGTACAGACGAGGCAGGAAGGACGAGGTGAACGCTATGAGGAACGCCTGGAAGCCCAGATATAGAAAAGGCCAAAGATCTTAAATGGCCACATACACATTCATACAGTGCCTCTATGTGCTGTAATTTTTCTATGAAGACAGTTCAGGGATTATTGTCTTGCTCAAGGACACTTTGGCACACAGATGGGCTGGCATCAAGCCCCCCCCCCAGGGTTCATTTACTGAAGTGACTTGTCCAAATAAAGATAGAAGTGCATGAGAGGGTCTTACGTTGCTGAGCACAGCTGTGTGTGTGATGAACTGCATGATGGGTAACCAGATGCCGATGTCCTGAGCCTGCTCCACCACAGGGCGGCGATATTCTGTAACAAACTTCTGTGCATCCAATCGAATCTCCACCCAGTTATTAATGAGAGAGAAGAAAGGAGCGAGAGGACATGCCGCCACAAAGATGGTGACGAATCCAAACTGAATCACTGAGGAAGACGAAGAGGATGAAGAGTGACAGGTTCATACAAAACACTACATCTCCCAGCAGCCCCGTGACTCACCCATCTCCAGGTACTCGCTGAGGAGACCATCACACACCAGGAGCTGGTAGTCGGCCTCCCAGGGAGGGAGCTCCCCCTGCTGGTGCTGTTCCCACTGAGCCTCCTCTCCTCCATCTTCCTTCACCTCCCTCTGCACTGGACTCGTCCTCCTCTTCTGCCACCAGGACTTTAACTTCCTGCCAAATAATGAACCTTCACCTTCAGTCAGAGTCAGAAACGTTGTCTATAAGACAAGACCTTCAGTGACTGTATATAAAGACCATCGTAACAACCAGCCACCAGGGGGCATCTTCATTTACAGTCATAATGCAGGCATCGTATATATATTTCAGTGTGCTTACGGGACGATGAACTCCTGGATGTTATTTATCAGCTGTTTTCCGACCATGATCACCAGCAACTCTTGAGCCAGTTCAACCAGACACCCTCCTGCTCCACACTGAAACACAGAAGCACCAATACATCTCTCTCTCTCTCTCTCTCTCTCCCTCTCATATACAAATCAAAGAGTCGCCCACAGAAACATCCATATCTGGGGAAATTAGTGGCATAAAAAATGAATAATGTTCTATCTTCGTTTATTCTTCATCTTCCTCAGACAATCGACTGACTCACATCTTCATTGCGAACTCCAAACAGAGTGTTGTAGTTTCCAGGGTAACCCACAAACCTGAACACACACAAACACACAAAGAATCAGCGGTTAAACGTTTAGTGTTTCATATTCCATCACATGGACACTTTCTGCTGCTTCATTGAAAGGTTCAGTGTGTGAGATAAAGGTGAAATGATATAGTGCTAGAAACTGAACATTAAATATCCTTCTCACCTTCCTTTGAAGAAGGCGATGTAAACCGGAGACGAGTAGAAGTTGACAAACTGGAAGATGAAAACTTTGAGGATGAACATGTCTTCGTATTTACTCTGAGTGCGATGCATTTCTGACAGACACACACACACACACACACACACACACACACACACATTTTACAAATGTCAACTGACTGAACACACCCACAGAACATATATACAGACATGAGGACATTAAACAGAACATTGTACACACACTGTAAACACAGTAAATCCTTTCTGTACTTTTAGACTCTGTATTATTTTAACACATTACAAAGCAGCAGAATGAAGTATTTAATATATTCACTATTAACACGATCAAACATGACACCAACATATTGCTACTTGACAATAAGCTCAGCACTTAGAAATAACTTTAGTTGGTGAATTAAATTTGTCAAAAAAAAAGAAAGAAACAAAAATGTGAAATGTCTTGATATTAAACTTTCATAACAACAATTATGATGTTTAATAAATACATTAAATTTCACAGGTAACTGATAGACGAGAATAAAAAAACCATAAAAAACTTAAACTTAAAAAATCAAGTGACTAAAAATGTGAGGTTCAAACTGAGCATGAGGAGGGTGAGGATGAAGGTGAGACTCACCCCAGCGGGTGAGGATGTGGGCCAGAGCCGTGTAAACCCTGGACAACATGAGGATGACCAACAGGTTCAACACTGACGATGTAATACTGGCTATTCTCCCAGCCTACACACACACACACACAAACACACACACATACAAGTACCATTTAAAATCATGTATAACTAACAACAGGGACAGTAAAGTCGATTCAATGACGTGTGGAGTTCCTCAGGGAAATGTCCCAGAGCCTCTGTTCTTTCTATAGAATCCTACTAAAATTTACAAAAGTGCTTTTTGTTTAGTTGATGTTGTTTTGTGCTGTTGTTGTGTTGTTGTGTTGTTGTGTCGTTGTGTTGTACTGACAGAGAAGCTGAAGAAGCTGTTGCTGGACTTGTAGATGAGGATGCTGAGGATGCTGCGGCACAAAATGATGGCGATGAGACACATCAACACCAAAACAATCTGCACACAGGAAGGTCAAAACAACACATAAACACAACCTGTTGTGTCATTTCATGTCCGTTACAAACCCTCCTGCTTCCACGCCTGAGGGTCAGAGGTCAGGAGACTCACCATGATGAGGATGACCATGCAGCCGCTCAACGTTCTGTTGAATCGTTTGTTTTCAGGAAAATAAGGTTCCTCTGCACCCGTCACCGGGTTCCTCATGGTCATCGGGGCCATGGCGGTGAACTCTGGACGAGGTCGCTCCTGAAGAAGTGACAACATTCATTTACCTTAAAGGACTTTAAATTTCCATCTGATACATCCAGAAATCCGTCTGTTGATTCTGTCTCCTCTGATTAATGTCAACAAGGACCCAAGACCGTGGAGAAGTGCAGTTCATATCTGATCTGAATACTGATGTTGACATTTGCAGAAACATTAGGTTTGAGGAATCAGATTTATTACAGATTTAAAAAGCTGTTTGAACACACATCAACTTTTTAGTGACGGTCTAAGTCATGTGGTTTATTAACTTTGTGAAACCATCACCTCGTTTTCCTCGAAGTCGGAGCAGTTCCATCGATGAGACAGAGACGAACACTTTCTCTTCCAGTACTCCAGGAAGGTGACGGCCCACAGAGACATGAAGACGCTGAGAAACACCGTCCCTCCATGATCAAACAGGAGGCCTGCCTGAAGACAGACAGAGAGACAGGTGGACAGAGAGACAGACAGGTGGACAGAGAGACAGACAGACAGGTGGACAGAGAGACAGACAGGTGGACAGAGAGAGACAGACAGACAGGTGGACAGAGAGAGACAGGTGGAGAGACAGTGCAGAGACAGACAGGTGGACTGAGGACAGACAGGTGGACAGAGAGACAGGTGGACAGAGAGACAGACAGGTGGACTGAGAGGACAGACAGGTGGACTGAGGACAGACAGGTGGACAGAGAGACAGGTGGACAGAGAGACAGACAGGTGGACACAGAGAGACAGACAGGTGGACAGAGAGACAGGTGGACAGAGAGAGACAGACAGGTGGACAGAGAGACAGGTGGACAGAGAGACAGGTGGACAGAGAGAGACAGACAGGTGGACAGAGAGAGACAGGTACCTTGTAGGTGACACAGATGCTGGAGTAGTTCCAGAAGGAGCAGATGTTACAAGTCGGACACATGACAAAGTCGTCTCCACTGTCACACACCTCCTTCCTGCAGACACACACACACACACACACACACACACACACACACACACACACACACACACACACACACACACACACACACACACACACACACACACACACACACACACACGTAGTTTGACCAGGTGTATTACTATAGATAAGATAAAGCTGAGGGTCATGACATCATTGGACACATGACACTGTAACTTAAGGTGATGATGTCACGTGTTGTACTTACGCTGGGACATCAGTGACCATGAGACAAATCCCAACCATGAAGATCGTGGTCCCCAGAAGAGACGCCGGTAACAGCCAAGCAGTGTAGAAACCTACAGTCGCCATGGAAACCAGCATGTTCATATCAAACGTTAGAAACAGTTACTATGGAAACAATGGTGTGTCGGTGGGGCTGCTGTTGTCACCGAGCCAGGCGAAGTACAGTGCGATCTTCTCTCCGAAGTACTCCCTGATGTGGTCCAGAGGCTGATAGCGCCTCCAGCAGGACCACCGGGCCCAGTGCGAGTACAGAGTCTGTCTGAGGCTGTAGGACTGGGGAGGCAGCGGGGGGGGCCGGCAGCTGGAAACCACCCTGCAGACAGAGGATCTAATGAAGAACTTGATGTGGTCCTTTAGTGTGAGATGTGAACTGAAGCTGGTTGTAACGCACCTCATGCAGCGGGTACGCAGCCGTGAAGACCCCCTCGCTCAGCAGGCGGTCGACTCCCACCTGCCCCTTGTTCACGGACCCGTACGGAGTCCGGGCCAGAATCTCATAAAGCTGAAAGAACACCACACAGTCACATGTTAGTGGACCAGGGTCCAGTCCTGATCCTGGTCCACTAACATGTGACCTCATGCTACAGATGGTAAATCAAGATGGACGACTTTAAATTAAGTAGATTAAGATGCATTTTATTTATCCCACACACAAACACAGACACACTCATGCAGGTGGGGAAATGTAACCTCTGCTTTTGACCCATCTGGTGCAGGACACACAGAGCAGTGAGCGACCATGTACAGCGCTCGGGGAGCAGATGTTGGGGGAGTAAGGTGCCTTGCTCAGGGGCACTAGACAGGGTCTAGAGAGACTCTTGGATTTTTGGGCAGATCAATCCAGGTTCGTCTTTTCATTGTCTTTCCGTGGAATCGAACCAGAGACGAACCAGAGACCTTCTCTGCCCATAGTCCAAGTTTCTGCCACTAGACCACCGCCTCTCACTACTTGATGACAGTGTCTCAATCGCCCCCTGGTGTTTGGCTGCAGTATAGGTCATAAACTCCTCCGTGGTAGCATATGGGACATGGACAAAAATAATCAAAAAAATAAAAGCTAAATAAATGTTTATCAAAGACGTTTTCTGTCATTTTAGCTACTAAAGATACTTTAGTATCTCACTGATGTAAACTCGACCCCCATGTGGACGACGCCCACCTATTCACCCCCACACTTCATCCCGGTCCTGGCTGATTCAACCGCCTCTGACAGGAAAGATCAATGTCCTCTGTGTGAACAGCAGCAACTGTGTTGTGTTGAGTCAGTGTTGCCTGGGGTTGTGTGTTTATGATCCAAGACACAACACATGCGGACAACCGGGAGGAGGGGGTGGTGTCGTATTGAAAATATCGTATAAATGAACACAGGAGGCTTTATTGTTGTGTTGTATTTTAACTGTAAATTAGAAACTAGTGCTGTGTGTGTGTGTGTGTGTGTGTGTGTGTGTTTGCAGTTGGCGTGGCCGCCTGCAGCGTCCCTCCATCTGTTGACTGAAACATCCTGGATTCTGAGGACGGCTTTATGAACCAATCAGCCGACTGGGACAGGCTGACGCCTCCACCCAGTCCAGGAATCCTGTTCAGACCAGGATCAGGTTGTGATGATGTGATTTCACTCAAAGTTCCAAACATGACAGAAAAGAAGGAGCTGAACAGATGTGCTCAGGTTCTTCATTTCTTCATGTAATGTTTTTACACGTGGCATCTATTGCACTTCTGTCCGTCCTGGGAGAGGGATCCCTCACATGTGGCTCTCTCTGAGGTTTCTACTTATTTTTACCCTGTTAAAAGGGTTTTTAGTAGTTTTTCCTCACTCTTGCTGAGGGTTAAGGACAGAGGATGCCACACCCTGTTAAAGCCCTATGAGATGAATGTAATTTGTGAATATGGGCTATACAAATAAAATTTGATTGATTGATTGATTGATGTAACAGTGTACATTTATTTCTTCAGTGAATTTTTGTTTTCCTGTTTTTGACTTTATGAAAAACTTTAATTGACAAACAAAGAATCTCAAACTTGATGTTTGCGTTGAGCTGTTGAGGGAAATTCTGAATGTTTCACACGTTCATGTAACAGATGTGTCCAGTGAGTCTATCAGATATATTTGATCATGGAGTTTGCAGTGGGATCACATGTTCCTATTAAAGTTTGTATAATCAAGTGACTGACACACACAAACCTCGGGCAGACAGATGTGGCCACGCACCTGGTGGTTGACAGGTTGCATGTGTATGTGTTTTACTGAAGGTTCCTGAACTCACCACCTGGTGTCTCTGAGTCGTCTTGAAAAACGTCTCTTTGTGGTCGCTTCCCAGAAACCTGGAAAAAGAAGATTTATTAAACTTAAAACTATGTTAGTTTTGATTCCATGTATGTTTGATCTTTTGTAAACATTTGTTCAGTCTATCATGGTCTGAGCTCTGTGCTGCTGTGATACAGTAACTTTCCCCATTGTGGGACTAATAACGGATTTTCTTATCTTATCTTATTTTCTTTTAATTCTTCTAATTCATCTTCCATTACTAACCCTAACCTTATTCATTCAAAAGGTTTTGGAATAAAACAAGTTCTAATTTTCCAAAGAAGTTATGTGTAAAGAGCGTCTGATGAACTGAATATTAGTGTGTTGACCTCGGCAGCTTGTTGGGCCTGAACTGACAGGTGTAGTAGCACAGTGGGGGGTTGGGGACATCCTGGGACAGAGGGTTAGGGAGGGACATCCAGGACAGAACCTGCTCAGACCAGGAGATGTTTGGGGAGTTGACCACCTGCAGGAGCAAACAGGTGTCAAGCGGATGAGGATCCTGATTTGTGTTTGGACAGCGGTGGAGGACGAGGTGGAGGACGAGGTGTTGTACCTGCAGAGGGACTCTCAGACTGATCTCCTCGGCGTAATAACAGAGGACGCTCCACGGAGCGCTGAGGAGGACGAAACAAATCCTTATCTTTGCCTGAAGGACGATCTTCTGCAGAGACAAACAGGAACTGATTCAATCATCTCTGTCCTCAGAGACAGGTTTAGATCAGTTCAAGACTCTTCATTCTCCTCTGTGGAGTCCCACAAGGTTCAGTACTAGGTCCACTCCCTTTCTCTGTTTATATGGCTCCCATACAGTAAATGAAAGTGCCTCTTATCAAGGTTACACAGACAAAACCTCACATCACCATATGAACTGAGAGACGTATGTGACAGTGTGAAAGTGATCGTTTATTGTGCCGCCCCCTGCAGGCTCCTGCAGGCGTGTGTAATCGCACAGCTGGGTCAGTTTAACATACATTTTTTCATGTTGTGCAGACTCACCAGAAAGATTCAACAAAAAAGTGAACGGACACAGAGGCTGAAATGAAATGACTCTCTATCTACGTCACCAGCTTGTCCCGCCCTTACCATCGCATCATTAGCTATAACGAGCCGCTGCACCAACTACGACTTGCCTGCTCAAGATATAAGCTGATAGCCAGCTAGCTAAAATCACTTACGTCTACTTTAATGAAAATGGAGGTTTAACGTTTTTTTAACAGTTGTACTGTTTGATATTTGCCTGAGTTGAAGCCGGGTGTCCATTGATTCTCATCATGGTTACATCATGACTTTCATGATTGCCGCCATATTTGTCTAATTGTCACACAAAGAATCCTGTGATAATTTGCCCTGAGAGGAAGGAAGTCACTGGACCCTCACACCCAGCTGCGTGGGGGGGAGTGGTGCTGACGGGGAAACGTAGCATTAGGTCACATGAATGGATTAAAGAGCGGTGATGTCATGGTGCTGTGCACATTCCTGGAGGTGTTTGTTTTACTCACCTGTTCCTGCAGCAGCCCACAGAGTTTCAGTTTCCTCAGAAACTCCTCCCTCCACTTCCGGTGGGCGGGATTAACAGCCACACTCTGCTCTTTCTTGGAGCTCCGAGGCTCCTCCCACACCAACACGTAATCTGTCCAACAGGAGCCCATCAGTCAGAGTGATGTCATCACTTCTGAACCCACCTGACTCTTCTGTCCCGACCCCCCCCACCCCCCCCCACGCGTTGATCCTGCTCCTCGTTCACTCACCGACTCGAGTCGCTCTGTCGCTGAACACATTCTGGTCTGGAGGCTGAACAGGTGCACTCTGGGAAATAAAGCCTGAATCAGTTTAAAAGTGAAGCTGTGGATGAACAAAGGTTCGAGACCCAGTGTAAAGAACAAAGTAAGTAAACTACGTGTTTACAGCAGCAGGTTAACGCTCACAGGAAGTTGTCATGAGTTAATCACACCGGACTTCCTGCTGCTTCATGTCTCCTCCATGTTAATGACACCGATGACAAACATCTACTGTTCTTCATCCGCTCAGTGTGATGTCATCACACACTTCCTGTTTCCTGTTTCCTGTTTCCTGCTGCATTGACTTCCATTAAACTGCTGCTGGACCCAACTTTGATGATGCTACGCTAATCTGTTACCATGGTGATGCTGCCATAGCTGCTCTCCTGCTTGGTTTCCATGACGATGAGGGTGGTGCTGTCCTCCATCTGACCCCCCCCCCTCCTCATACTCCTGCTGCAGACCTACACACACACAGACACACACAGACACACACAGTCACACACACACACACACACACAGTCACACACAGTCACACACACACAGTCACACACACACACACACAGTCACACACAGACACAAACAGACACACACAGTCACAGACACACACACACACAGACACAAACAGTCACACACAAACACAGTCACAGACACACACACACAGACGGTCACACAGTCACACACACACAGACATACACACAGACAGACACACATAGACACACAGTCACACAAACACACACAGACACACACATACACACACACACACACAGTCACACAAACTCAGACACACACATATAGTCACATTAACACACAAACAGACACACACACACACAGAGTCACACACACACACACAATCACACAGACACAGTCATTACATTTCATTAAGCTGATGCTTTTACACAAAGCGACTCACAATAAGAGCATCAACCCAAAGGGAACAAACTAAGAACAACAAGAATCAAGAAAGTACAATTTCTTCAAAAATAAAGCAAAACTACAAAGTGCAATAAGTAACAAAGTTGTTAGTTTCAAAAATTGACAATTTTTTTTCTAGTCACACACACAAAAACATATAGTGAGACACACACATCAGCTTCTTACCTGAAGACAGACGGCGCTCCCTGTGTGTGAGTGTGTGTCTGTGTCTGTGTGTCTCTGTGTCTGTGTCTGTGTCTGTGTCTGTGTGTGTGTGTGTGTGTGTGACTGTGTGTGTCTGTGTGAGGGGGGCGAGGACACTGCTGGAAGCTCCACCCCCCAGGTGTGTCCTCTGCCGTTAAAACAAACAAACCACAGACATTTATATTTTTAAAGGGTAGAAGAGGACAGAACTCTTATTTTGAAAGGAAGCAGACTACAAATCTTATGTTTTGAAGGTGAGTTGATGGAAGAGCTTTTATTTTGATGGGCAGAAGAACACAAATCTTTTATTCTGAAGGATGCAGAGGACAGAAGTTGAATTTTGAATGTAAGCAGAAAACATCTTTTATTTTTGAAAGGAGCGTAAATGACCAATCTTTTATTTTGAAGGGCAGCAAATGACATAACTTTATTTTAAAGGATAGTAGACAACAGATCTTTTATTTTGAAGGAAGATCTCATATTTTGAAGAGCAGCTGATGACTTACTTTGAAGGGAAGCAGACAACAGATGTATTATTTTGAAGGGGGTGCAAATTAAATAACTTTTAACCTGGAGGGCAGCAGATGAAGGATAATTTATTTTGAAGGGCATCAGAAGGAAGATCTCTTATTTTGAAGAGCAGCAGACGATTTGAAGCACAGCATATGATAGAACCTTTATTTTGTAGGGTAGTAGACTAAAAATCTTTTATTTTGAAAGGCAGCAGATGAAAAAAACCTTTCTTTGAATGGCAGCAGACGAAATATATTTTATTTTGAAGGGACAGCAGACAACAGATACAAGCAGATGTTGTGAATCACTTCTCTTTAATGTTTCTCATGTTTCTGCAGCGTCCGTAAACATCTGGGAAACATCTGCGTCCGACGACAGCTGCTCTCTGATTGGACCAGCAGAGCGATGCCGTCTCCCAAAGGACAGAGTTTAATCTACATCAGATCTACAGTCGACTACTGGACACATACGTTACTATACAACTTTGACCCCTGAAGCACACACACACACACACTCAGACATATTACATGAAACTGTGTCAGGCCCTTGACCTTTGACCTCGGTCCAATATCCGTAGAAGATTCTGCTGTGTGTCTGCGTTGTTCTGCAAATCAACCGACAAACACTCGCACATAGACAAATGTCAGGTCTGCGTCGTTGTTACATCTCTGGGACGTTTCATGTCGGGTTTGATGTTGTCGTCCACACAGAGAGAAAATCAACATGTGACCTCTGACCTCACAACCTAAAACACACACACACATCTTTGGCAGGAAGAAGCTTCATCTTCTAGTAAACAAAAAAACAAAACACACACACCCCTCCATATCTGAATAATCAGTTTGTGTCAGTGGGAGAAATTCAGGTGACCAGGCTAATAGCGCCACCTGCTGTCACAGTCAGGTACCTGCAGTAGACAACAACTCTAAAGGATCATGGCTCCTGAAGGCTAAGGGACTTTAAACTGATGTTTCACTTTCAGTGAATAATCTGGTGTTTACAGGTTCTGCTGTTTCCTGTTGTGGTTCTGATCACGTGACAGACGAGGCACATGACTTGTCTGTTAAAAAAAATAAAACCTCAGATAAAGAAATAAAACCAATTAATTTTAAAATAATCCTGACTTGATTTGACTTTCATGGGAACAGGTCGACTCAGCAGCTGATTTCCACTCGTTTTTTTAAGGCGTTTTCTTACATTTTTAAGGCAACTTTCCAAATTCACGTCTTATTGTAAAATTTTAAGGCTGTTTCCTGTTCCTCACTGTTGTTGGCACAAACACAATAATTACTGGTTACCATAACAACAATGGCATTTAAGACATTCATACATCACCTACACTGAGAATCTAAAATACTGCAACTTTTTAATGATCTCATTGGAATTAAAGGCAAAAATAACTGTGAGATTTAGATTTTAACAACGATTAACATGGAAAATGTAAATTTTCAAACCTCAAACCAACCACAAAACATTCATTGATTTCAAGATCCAGCTGTAAATTTAGCAGTACCTGTATAAAGCGTACAGTAAAATATTATATATTTCAACCCTATAATATATAAAGAAATGTGTATTAGAAAAGCTGAAACATTTTAATTTGGAGCTGAAATGATTTCATAAGCCGAACTAATATTTTGAAGATGTTTGGTAAATGAGTGGTGATTTTTTGTGTTGAGTACTTTTCGATGTCGTCAGATGATTGTGTGAGTAACAGACACGTTCAGACTGAGACATGTCTCCTCAACGTCCACACAACACATCAGTGTCTGTAGCTCAACATGCTAATGAGCATGTTTACGTGATCACACCTGTGTCACACCTGGATCTTGTTTCTGTTACTCTCCACTCACCTGAGGTTTTTAATTTTTACACCTTAAAGTTTAAAATCAAGTTTCTGACTGAGACACGAGTTTGTGGATCGATGAGTTATGATGTAACAGTGATGTCATCAGAGAGCGACAGAGAGAATCACTAAGACCTTTCACACTCACACACACAAACCAAAGCCCATTAATAATAATAATAATGTTGATGAACCTTGTCGACCTTCATCTTCATCATCTTCATCAGTCGTCTGTGTGTCCTCATGTGAAGTCCACTGAGTCGTTAATCTTCCAGACAGGAAGTCTGTCTGATCGTCTAATAAACAGTTTTCTAATATTTGTATGAAACGCTCCTAATGATCTATCGATCACCTGATCAACTCAGCTGATCAGGTGATCAACTCAGGTAACCCCCCGCCCCCCCCCCGCCCCCAGTCTGTCTACCAGACCTCACAGCGCGTCCCGGGGTTCATGGGCGTCCCGGTGGGACAGTTGAAGTGGCGGCTGAAGTCCGGGGAGTTGGCGAGCGTCCCGATGACTCTGTATCTGGGGGGGCTGTGGGTGTCAGTCACCAGGCCCTCGTGAGCGCTCTCTGGTGTCCGAACTGAGCACCACACCTGAAAAATACAACAGAGACTTAGAACTGTGAGTTTCACTTTGGTGAGGAGCAGCACATGTGTTCATGGTTGGGCTTCTAGGAGTATATAGGACTAGATTAGATTAATAACCTTAAGGGATTGTTCACATAACACGCCTCCATATCTGCTTCTGTGATGTCACCAGGCGTCCACAAGCCCAGACATTCAAATCATCATTTAAACAGTGTTTACATGTCCCATGGTCCCTAAACGCACCTCGTCAGAAGATACAAGCAAACATCTAGACTGAAAACTTGGTGTAAATGACCTTGTTTCAGTTTTGGTGCATAAGAAAAGTACATTAACACAAATGTGCAAAAAAGTCTAAAGTTACATTTTGATCACATTCATGACAAAATCCAGTGATGAAATGAGTCAGTGTGAGTTTGATGTTCATGAACAGATCCCTGCAGGACGCCAAATTCTATTTTCTTTACCTGAGCAAATCCCACAAAGAAGAGCTGGTCATTGGTCAGGTTGACGGCAGGAAGTCGTTTTTCTTCTCCGTTTCTCAGGACCCACGACCGATAGGCCTGAAACAAAGATACAGTAGAAAACATGAAGTGACGTTGTGTTTCACCGTCCAGGTGATTTGTCGGCTTGTTGTTACGAACATGGTACGCAGCCTTCAGGCCTCCGTTGTCTGCGATGTTTTCTCCCAGCGTCTGTTTTCCATTGACGTGTTCTCCGTTGACGGTGTAGTGACTGTACTGATCCACCATGCACTCCGTCCTCTGACGAAACGCCTCCACAGACGAGTTCTGCCACCACGGCTTCAAGTTCCCGTCTTTATTGTACTCGCGACCTGAAGCAAAGATGGACGAGGTCACATCTTAATGAAACTAACAAGATGTCACCGTCATATTCTGTCATTCTGATCCTGATCATCGTTCACATGAGGATCCACATCCACACGTCTTCAGTCTGTCCGGACTGAACCTGTGACAGGAAGTAGACTGGAGCAAAGACCCAGACTCACCCTGATCGTCGAAGGCGTGCGTGAGCTCGTGACCCATCACCACCCCGATTCCCCCGAAGTTCAGAGCCCTGAAAGCACAACGTGTATAAATGAGGTTTCTGGAAAGACCTGAAGAGTAGCAAGACAGGAGTCATAGAGCCCCCTACAGGCTCCAGTGTTCATTACAGCCCAATCTACACAAACAACTTAAAGGGATAGTTAACCGAACAATTAAAATCCCCTAGTTATCTCCTCAGCACTATGATGGAGGGGGGGTTGAACACTTGTGGAGGGTCAGGGGTAGCTTCAGGCTTTTAGTCTAAACGTGCTCTGGAACTAGCCATGGTGCCGAGGGCAGCATGGCGTGTCTGTGTGTGTTTGTATGATGAAACCCATCAGTCATCTTCTTAAATCAGGAACATATATGATCACTTGTATAAAGGTGAAATACAGACGGGTAGATATTGAGGTGAACAGACTTAGGGTGGTCGTGGGCGTAGAAAGGAGCTTGTAGGATCCCAGCAGGGAAGACGATGCCGTTCTTAGTGGACATGTAGTAGGCATTCACTGTGGGAGGAGTCATACTCCACCTGTGGGAGGAAACGAGAGGAGGAGCTCATTTAAAGTTCATTAAACGGAACAAAGGTCGTCTTTCCCGAGGATTTCGTTTAATCTCAGTCAGTAAATGACGACTCGTTCAGACTCTTCAGTTCAGTGTGAAGCTGAACATCAGGTGTGAACGGTTCCTCAGAGCAGAAGACGAGTTCTGGGTCTGGATCCAACTGAACCTGGTTCTGTTGGTTTGCAGTGAAACACTTTGTTGGATAGTTTGGACTTTTGGACCAATCACAGGAAGTAGAGACAGAATTAAACAACAGAAGAAGTAAATGAAGAGGAAGTTTGGAGATGATTTGTGAATGCGACCTCTGATTATTGGATTAGTATATTTGTGTCACTCTTACTGGTCTTTGTTGGGAGTCTTCCTCAGCTGGTCGGCCATCACTCGCGCTGAGAAGTTGTTGAAGTTCAACATGTTCTGGAAGAAGCTGTCGTCTGACACATCGTACTGAAACACCACAGAGCTGTTATAAGACATGTGTGCAGAAGAGCACCACCTCCTGTCTGCAGGTGGATATTACACCAGTTAAAACCAGTTAGAACTCACCCCATCATAAACGTCATCCAGCTCTTTTGGGTCCAAGATAAATTCTGGGAATCCGATCATGTCGTAGATCGCATCTGCCTGACGAGGGAGCAAGAGACACCGTTGGAACAAGACTGGTCGTTATCTTTAATCCACCTGTTCACCTGTCCTCTACCTGTCCTCTACCTGTCCTCTACCTGTCCTCTACCTGTCCTCTACCTATTCTGCATGTACCTTTTCTTTTGCAGCCTGTCTGGTCTGGTCGTCCATCCAGAACAGTCGGTCCAGAGCGTCCTTGAACGCTGATCGGATCTCGTTGATCATCTCTTCAGCCTGAGACGGACAGATTGAGAGACAGACAGGTGAACACACCTGTATCAGGTCCCTGTGGACTAACCAGTGGACAGTCATATGTTCTGCAGGTGTAAACCCGCCATTGACTCACAATCTCTTTGCTTTGTTTGTCGAACGTCGCCTTAACAAAGAGCGCTCCCAATGCAAAGCCCAGATTGTCGTCAGTGTACGCAATACAGGTCTGCCAGCGGGGGGTGCAGGACTACAGCAAAAACAACCAGTTACAGTCAGTTAGAACCAGTTCGAGCCAGCTTAAATCAGATACAACCAGCTTGAACCAGTTAGAACCTGTTACAGCAGATTTGAATTAAGAACAGTGACCAGCTGTTCCTTTTCTCATTGATTAGCCTCCTCAGCAGCACCACCAGGGGGCGGTAGTATCTACCTTCTTGGTTCCATAGAGACTCTCCAGCAGTTTGTCCTGAGCGTTCTCGAAGCGCTGATCCAGACTGGCCACGCTCTTCTGAACCAGCGTCCACATCATGTAGTTATTCAACACGCTGAAGGGAAACACATCTTCATTTAGCCGGTTAGCATGCTAACATTGGCTGATTCACAGCTGATGTTAATGGGAGTTTCTTTAGCTCTGCAAGTGTTAAATAAATATTAGACGAGCAAAAAAGTGACCTGATGGTGGCGCTAGGTGGACCATGTACAAACAACAGCATCCAACCGGTTGGTTTGCGTTTATGTATTTGCTTATAGTACGAACCACAGACTGTAAAAAAAGATGGACGACATAACATCTCCCAAAAGTGAAACCAGCTGTATCTGTTTGTATTGCCCCCTGTTGGTTGGCTCCAGTAATGGTCATACACCCCTCCTCCCTGTTAGCAGTTGGGACATGGACAAAACTAAAGAATAATAGTAGATGTTAAATGAATGTTTGTCAAAGATGGATTCTTATCAAATTGATCCTGATTTGCAGCTGAGACTGACTCATGATTGGTCGAGAGCATATATGGGCGGGGCCTTGATACCACGGCGTCCCCCCTCGATCACTGCTATAGAGAATCTGAATGTAAATGAGGTCATCACCACAAGATGGCAGCGTTTGTATCTGAGATATTTTAGCTTCAGGAGGTGGAGACGAGTCGTCGTCTTTATCTACAGTCGATGGTTGGGAGCTGATGCAGGTTTGTAAATATATATAATATAAATATATATAATTAGTTTCTATATGACAGTGGACAGAGTGTGTGTACGTTGTCGGACTCGGACCTGCGGTCGGTCTTGTTGATGAGCTCGGACACCTGCTGGACGAACTCTCTGGTGTTCAGGACGACCGGTTCAGTGTCGTTCAGCTCCAGAGGGGACAGAGCGGAGGACAGGAAGTCCAGCCAATCCACCGCCGGCGCCAGGAGCTGAGAGACAACAGGACAACACCGAGTCAGTCTCATCTAAATACTGTGGAGAAGAACCAATCAGCTTAGACTTCAGAGAGCAGAGCCTGGGCCTGAATCACGACAATCCATCACCGTAGTTACTGAATGATCCAGAACCAGTTGTACAAATCAAATATTTGAAGCTCTGTGATTGGATGTGAAGTGCCTCATGGGAGTGACTAAACCATGTGACTAAGTCCATCTCAGACTGCACCACCCGGTAGGGACACGCTGAGATGAAAAACAAACCTCTGACAGCTGCTTCAACTAAAAAGACAAAACACTTCAACATGTCCAACCATTAGTAACTATGGCAACAGGTGCTTTCATTCCTGTGACACAGACTAACTCATCGGCTGAACGCCTGGTTCTGTGAGCAGCTGACACAGTGTCAACAGATGGTTCTTTGTTTTGTTTAGTCGCTCTACTGTTAAACAAGACAAGAGAAGAAGAAGGTGAGGACGTGTCTCTGCGACTCCTTCAGGTTCACGTCCTGTTATCTAACAGACAGCACATAGCAACAGCTCATAGCAACAGTTACCATGGTGACCCCAGAAGCATCTGCAGCCCTGAAGGACAGAGACGGATCCAGTGCAGCACCACATCAGTGACGGACAGACAGACATAGACACAGGGACAGGGACAGATAGAGACAGACAGAGACAGACAGACAGAGACACAGGGACAGAGACAGAGACAGAGACAGAGACAGAGACAGACAGACAGAGACAAAGACAGAGACAGACATAGACATAGACACAGGGACAGAGACAGATATCGACAGACAGAGAGAGACAGAGACACACAAGATGGACAGAGACAGACAGTCAGAGACACAGATATCGACAGACAGAGAGAAACAGACAGAGAGAGACAGAGACACACAAGATGGACAGAGACAGACAGTCAGAGACACAGAGACACACAGACACACAGACAGACAGACAGACAGACAGACAGACAGACAGACAGACAGACAGACAGACAGACAGACAGACAGACAGACAGACAGACAGACAGACAGACAGAGACAGACAGACCTCACCTGTAGTTCAGCGATGGTCACCTTGTGGTACATCTTCTCGTCGTCTCGTTTCTGGTCCTGTGGGACGGTGATGTTGGCGAGCGCCGTCTCAAAGTCCAGAATCTGCTGCATCTGAATGTGGGTGGAGCTCCTCTCCCCACCCAGCAGTATCCCCAGCTCCACCATGTACTCCAGGTACGCCACCAGCACCTGGCAGCAGCAGGGGGCGCCAGAGCAAAGCCACAATTAAACACTACAACTTATATTAGTGGTCGCCAACCGGTCGTCTCGCAGTCTTCACTGTCGATCCCCGAACTCTCTGGAGTCACGGTCTGTGTCACAGATCAGCTGTGTGTCGGTTGTCTGTGTGTCGGTTGTCTGTGTGTCGGTTGTCTGTGTGTCGGTTGTCTGTGTGTCGGTTGTCTGTGTGTCTGTGTGTCGGTTGTCTGTGTGTCGGTTGTCTGTGTGTCAATTGTCTGTTGTTCACACACCGGCGTATCTCCTGCTTTTCCTTCAAAACAAGTTGGTTCATGAGCTAAACCCCAGGAATCCACGGTCTGAAGACGCACACCTCCCGGTCTGTCGATAACAATCAAAGCCATCAAAGCCCCGTTAGAAAAAATGAACGGATTCAGAAAGTGAAACGCTGGAGTGCTTTTACTTTGAAACGGGTTCGGAAAGGGTTGTAAATACATTTGTGTCATAGAAAGATAAACATTGTGTTTCACAGCAGAATAAACAGAGAAAATGATATTTCACATGAGTTTAATGTTTATCTGATGAAATGATGTCACAAACGTGCATTTTAAAATGTTAAATCCACTTTCTGTATGCGTTTCAAAATAAAGCTCTCCAGCGTTTCTGTTGACGGAATCCAATCTTTTGTTTAACGAGGACGATGTCCTGGGTCTGTACCTCGGGGTGGATAAAAGCGTCAGCTAAATGAATTGTAATGTAATGAGTACAAGGGTCTTTCATACAAAGAGTCATATTTATGAATCTAAACAAACACCTTAAGAATTCTCACCTTCTCATTGGCTGTCTTGTTGAGGTAATAGTCCCTGGATGGAAGGGAAAGCCCTGATTGGTCGACCTGCGGAGGAGGTCAACAGCTTTAGCTTTAGCCTGTGGTGATGCTGCGTCATCTTCACAAACATTTAATCAACGTCTGCTTGGATCTTGAAGGCCGATGTATGCTACTCCGAGTCCGTTACGCGGACGGATGGATTGGACGGACTCTTTTTCATTTATGGTTCTCCGAAGGCTGGGGGGGGAGCAAAACAATTCACCCCCAGAACAGTAGGTGGAGCAAAGTTTTTTTTTGCCGAAGACGAGTTTAGAGAAGCCTACCTCATGATGTATGTAGAAGTCCACGCTTGTTTATTTACCTCCTCCCGGCTCCTCACACACAGTGAACGATGGCAACTAACAGACAAAGGCTGTTGATGGAGCTGGAGCTTCTTGACCTGGAAGAGGACTTGCTTGGCAAGAGCTTAGAGAATCGTAGTTGACTCTGAACATGTGTAGAAAGACAGTTTGAGCTGAAATAAAGTAAACAAAGTGACACCCAGCGGGTCTGAATGCTTATGTGATCGTTTCTTAACGCAGCGGTTCCCCGGTCTTGTTTACGAGCTGCATTGCTTATTCCGTGTTATGATAGTAGGCAGTTCCCATCGCAGTTAGCATGGTGGCTAGCGCCGCTAGCGCCGTTATGACTGGGCGTTATAACCGTATGTGACCGTACACACATGTCGTTAGTGCTCTAACCAGCCACCGTCAGCCGGACATCTCCACTGGCTCAACACACTTGTCACATTAATCATAGAGTCGTAGTTGTGTTTGGGTTTATTGTGATATAGGGAATGAAACAGGAAGTTTGAGGTCCGGAAATGATGTCGTTCGGAAATGCTGTTGTAAGCGGACCAATCACAGCCAAGGGCTATCTGTAGGCTCTCCACCATGCCGACGTGTAGTTAGAACAATGAGAGGTGAACGAAAAGCTCTCAGAGGAGCCCGGGGAGGAGGTTCCCATGTGTCCGTCAAAACGGAGTAGCATATATCGGCCTTTAGTCTGGTCCGTGTCACATCTGCTAACATGGAGGAGGAGTAACTGAGCTGTGTGATTTTCTCGCCTGCTCTGACGGTCCAGATCCTCTGTTACAGTTTTAAGATTTGACTTGGCGTCACCTGGTTCTGCTACAGAGTCGGGGCGGGGCGTCAGGGGCGGGGCTTACTTGGATGACATTGCTGTTGGAGTTTTTGGGATCGGCTCCGACTCCAACGCTGAAGAAAGGCATCGCTCTGTATGGACCAGAAACCACCTTCAGGACCTCCATGAAGTTGTCCTTCTCCCAGGGACCCGTCATGTTCCAGCCCCCGATCTGAGGAGACAGTTCCCACATGATGATGTCACTGTTCCTGTGAACCTCATCTGAACCAATCAGTGGCTCGTTAGTCCGTTAACCTCATGAAGCTTCAAAACTAGATCTGATGAAGGATGCAGTTACCACGGCGATGAGGCCATGAATTGGTTACCTTGGCGATGAGGTCAATGAGAGGCTGAGCTCCCAGCTCCTCGATCCTCTGGGTGTTGAGACACGACAAGTAGTAGGACTGAGTCTTCCTCTCCGCCTCGCTGCTGCCGTTAAATGTCCCGTTCTCTGAGGACACAACCATCACACGTCAGGACAGACACAGGACAGGCTGAGGACAGAAAGAGGACAGGTGGAGCAGGACGGGACAGAAAGAGGACAGACAGAGGACAGGTGGAGGAAGGGCAGAGGAAAGGTGGAGGACAGACAGAGGACAGTGGAGGACAGACAGGACTGGAGGACAGGTAGAGGACAGACAGAGGACAGGTAGAGGACAGACAGAGGACAGGTGGAGGAAAGGTGGAGGAAGGGTTCTGCCCCCCCCACCTGTCTTACCCAGCAGGTGCTTGAGCAGCGCCTGGTTCTGCTCCGTGATGCTGTTGAAGGTCGACCAGCGCGAGCGTCCGTCCGGCAGCGGGTTCTTCCTCATCCAGCCTCCGCAGGAGAACTGGTAGAAGTCCTGACACGGGTCCACACCGCGGTCCATCGCCTCCACGATCTGACTGGCTACTGTGACGCACACCTCCGACAGGCAGAGGCCACGCCCACTGTCTGCACAGCATCATGGGAGAGTCAGAGGGACACATCACACACGGCAGCAGAAGAAGCTAATGAGTTCATTTGTATTATTATAGAGATTTCACTATTCTATTCAAGAGACAGAAGGAGAGAGGAGGCAGAGAAGGAAGGGGAATGAAATGAAAAGAGACAAAGAGAAGGAAGGGATGGGCTGAGGGGGAGGAAAGGAGGAGGCTGACAAGGAAGTAGAGAGGTGGAGAAGGTTAAACTGTGGAAGGAAGAGAAGGCAAGAAATGTAGGGAGGAGGACAGGAGGGGAGGAGGAGGAGAGGAGGAGAGGAGGAGATGAGGAGGTGTAGAGGAGGAGAGGAGGAGAGGAGGAGAGGAGAGGAGGAGAGGAGGAGAGGAGGAGGTGTAGAGGAGGAGAGGAGGAGAGGAGGAGAGGAGGAGAGGAGGAGAGGAGGAGGTGTAGAGGAGGAGAGGAGGAGATGAGGAGTAGGAGGAGGAGAGGAAGAGAGTAGGGAGGAGGAGAGGAGGAGAGGAGGAGAGGAGGAGGTGTAGAGGAGGAGAGGAGGAGGTGTAGAGGAGGAGAGGAGGAGAGGAGGAGAGGAGGAGAGGAGGAGGTGTAGAGGAGGAGAGGAGGAGGTGTAGAGGAGGAGAGGAGGAGAGGAGAGGAGGAGAGGAGGAGAGGAGGAGGTGTAGAGGAGGAGAGGAGGAGGTGTAGAGGAGGAGGAGGAGGAGAGGAGGAGAGGAGGAGGTGTAGAGGAGGAGAGGAGGAGATGAGGAGGAGGAGGAGGAGAGGAAGAGGAGAGGAGGAGGAGAGGAGGAGAGGAGGAGAGGAGGAGGTGTAGAGGAGGAGAGGAGGAGGTGTAGAGGAGGAGAGGAGGAGAGGAGGTAGAGGAGGAGAGGAGGAGGTGTAGAGGAGGAGAGGAGGAGGTGTAGAGGAGGAGAGGATGAGAGGAGGAGAGGAGGTAGAGAGGAGGAGGTTGTAGAGGAGGAGAGGAGGAGGTGTAGAGGAGGAGGAGAGGAGAGGAGGAGAGGAGGAGGTGTAGAGGAGGAGAGGAGGAGGTGTAGTAGGAGGAGAGGAGGCGATGGAGAGGAGAGAGTGATACCTGAACTGAGTCCGAGGCCGAGCAGCAGCAAACATACGATCAGAGCAAGAAGAGCAGCCAATAAGAGCAGAGAGAGAAGAAGCTCCAGCTGTGTCCTCCTGCTGAGGACGTCCACACCTGTCTTCCTGAAACCAACCTGAGAGACAGACAGACGAGGAGAGAGAGAGAGACAGAGCCTGAATGAAGAGCAGGACAAGGACAACAGCTGAAGCTGAGCGCTAACAGAGTTTATTTGAATGACAGCTTTATAAACCTCACAGGAAATCAATAAGATGAAAGAGTCTTAATTCATTAATAAGGAGAGGGAAACAGGACCTGGACCTGGACCTGGACCTGGACCTGGACCTGGACCTGGACCTGGACCTGGACCTGGACCTGGACCTGGTCTCTGCGAGGTGTTGTCTTTAGTCTGAACAGTGTAACTCTGGGACACACACACTGGTCTGCTGTGTTCACTGACCTCCACTCTGTCAGGAGACGAGGCCGCCTCAGCTGGAGTGTCCGACACATCGTCCTCGTCAAATGTAGCTCGCTTATAGCTGGACATCTGCAGGAGAGACAGACAGACAGACAGACAGACAGACAGACAGACAGACAGACAGACAGACACACAGACAGACAGACAGACAGACAGACAGACAGACAGACAGACAGACAGACAGAGACATATAGACAGACAGACAGACAGACAGACAGACAGACAGACAGACAGACAGACAGACAGACAGACAGACAGACAGACAGACAGACAGACAGACAGACAGGAAGAGAGTCTGTCAGTAAGATCCACACTAACACAGATTAATGAACCATCAGGATCTAATCTGCAGCCTCATCAACAGTTTAGTTCCTGAAATAGAAATCCCATCTTTCATTACCTGAACAGAGATAATAACATCAGCCGTAATATTTCCACCATGGAGGTCGACTCAGCTCAATATGAGACTGTGACACGATGTTTTCTCTGTTTGATTTAAACTGTGTTCAGAAAAACATGTTTAATTGATCAAGGAGAAGTTCTGTCTGCAGTGAGTCTGATTTACGACACTTCCCACAATCCTCTGGCTTAATATCGACGTCTCTGATTGGCCGAGCTCACTGTTGCCATGGACATGTTAACAAGGGCGAAAATCATGTCCGTTACAATCGGATACACACATAGTTCCACATATGGAATAATATTATATTATAAAGCTGGTAAACATTATACAGATAGAAATTAAAGTCCGGCAGCACAAATGTGCAAAGAGACATTTTCATGTGAGATGGAGGGATCATGGGAGTCGTTCTCTTCACAACCATTCAAATCTACCAGCTACTCAGACGAGATCCCAGATGAAGTGTAACAAGCCGAGTGAGAAGATCAAAGCTCTCTGTGAAACTGAAGTGAGGTCAATCAAATGTTCTGTTACCTTGAATAAATAGTGGATTTATGTGTTTGAACATTCACATGTTAATATATATACCACTGTGAATGAGTTTGTCTTCCCTGAATCAGTCTCAGCGTGAGCAGATATTTAACTGGGATCAAATAGATCTCCACTTCCTGTGTTTACACTGGCCTCTTCTCTCTCTCTGCAGGTCAGGGTCTCTCGCCCAGTGTGTGGTGGAGATATAAACAGAGCAGCTCCACCCTGCAGAGAATCTCTCTCTCTCTCTCTCTCTCTCTCTCTCTCTCTCTCTCTCTCTCTCTCATCTCTCTCTCTCTCTCTCTCTCTCTCTCTCTCTCTCTCTCTCTCTTCTCTCTCTCTCTCTCTCTCTCTCTCTCTCTCTCTCTCTCTCTCTCTCTCTCTCTCTCTCTCTCTCTCTCTCTCTCTCTCTCTCGCCCCCTGGTGGTTTGGTTGCAGTATGGGTCAATAACTCTCCTCCATGTAAGCAGATGTGACATGAACCAAACAAAAAATGTGAAGTTGACGTCAAATCAACGTTTGTCAAAGATGTTTCTGTCGTTTCAGTTCTTCTCTCTCTGATGTTCAAGTGTTTCTGATCAGTTTGGTTTGAATCAGTTACGTGATGATTGACAGCTGAGCGTGATGATTGACAGCTGAGGCTGACTCCTGATCAGTGGAGGACATGTTTCATGGGACTTTGACACCACAGCTCCAGTCCACAATGGAGAATGGGACTCCTGTGGTGATGAGGCTGCAGATTCAGGAACACATTTCTGGAGAAGTTTTAGTGACAACGCCACCTAGTGTTACTATGTTGTACAACCAGGGACAATGCAGACGATTGATTTTCACAGCAAAGATTAATTTAGAGTCCAAGAGTCCATCGCTGTGAAACGACCTCATGTCCACGTGTCCATCGCTGTGAAACACCTCATGTCCACGTGTCCATCACTGTGAAACACCTCATGTCCACGTGTCCATCACTGTGAAACACCTCATGTCCACGTGTCCATCGCTGTGAAAGACCTCATGTCCACGTGTCCATCGCTGTGAAACACCTCATGTCCACGTGTCCATCTCTGTGAAACACCTCATGTCCACGTGTCCATCGCTGTGAAACACCTCATGTCCACGTGTCCATCGCTGTGAACACCTCATGTCCACGTGTCCATCGCTGTGAAACACCTCATGTCCACGTGTCCATCGCTGTGAAACACCTCATGTCCACGTGTCCATCGCTGTGAAACACCTCATGTCCACGTGTCCATCGCTGTGAAACACCTCATGTCCACGTGTCCATCGCTGTGAAACACCTCATGTCCACGTGTCCATCGCTGTGAAACACCTCATGTCCACGTGTCCATCTCTGTGAAACACCTCATGTCCACGTGTCCATCACTGTGAAACACCTCATGTCCACATGTCCATCGCTGTGAAAGACCTCATGTCCACGTGTCCATCGCTGTGAAACACCTCATGTCCACGTGTCCATCGCTGTGAAACACCTCATGTCCACGTGTCCATCGCTGTGAAACACCTCATGTCCACGTGTCCATCTCTGTGAAACACCTCATGTCCACTTGTCCATCACTGTGAAAGACCTCATGTCCACGTGTCCATCGCTGTGAAACACCTCATGTCCACGTGTCCATCACTGTGAAACACCTCATGTCCACGTGTCCATCGCTGTGAAACACCTCATGTCCACGTGTCCATCAAAGTGAACACCTCATGTCCACGTGTCCATCAAAGTGAACACCTCATGTCCACTTGTCCATCACTGTGAAAGACCTCATGTCCACTTGTCCATCTCTGTGAAACACCTCATGTCCACGTGTCCATCGCTGTGAAACACCTCATGTCCACGTGTCCATCGCTGTGAAACACCTCATGTCCACGTGTCCATCAAAGTGAACACCTCATGTCCACGTGTCCATCGCTGTGAAACACCTCATGTCCACGTGTCCATCTCTGTGAAACACCTCATGTCCACGTGTCCATCGCTGTGAAACACCTCATGTCCACGTGTCCATCGCTGTGAAACACCTCATGTCCACGTGTCCATCGCTGTGAAACACCTCATGTCCACGTGTCCATCAAAGTGAAAGACCTCATGTCCACGTGTCCATCGCTGTGAAACACCTCATGTCCACGTGTCCATCGCTGTGAAACACCTCATGTCCACGTGTCCATCGTGAACACCTCATGTCCACGTGTCCATCGCTGTGAAACACCTCATGTCCACGTGTCCATCGCTGTGAAACACCTCATGTCCACGTGTCCATCACTGTGAACACCTCATGTCCACTTGTCCTCAGTGTTCATTAATAAATGATAGTTAATTGTACAGATTTCCAAACATGCAACTCTCATCGACCAAGTTGAGTTGCAAGACAGGAAATAGTATTTGTGTAGAATAAACTTATGATGGTAATTTGTTAGTTACACACTGCAGGAACATAAAATGATCACAACTGAACAGACAGCAAAGTGGCAGAGCTCAGGAGAGAGTCTGAGAGTAAAGTGTTTGATTCCTGAGTGTCTCACTGTGGACAGGACTGGGCTCTGTCCCTGTCCTGTCCACAGTGAAGGTTAGTGTGTGAACCAGGTCTGAGATCAGTCTCAGTGACAGGAGGGTGGACTCGTCTTCCTGTCCGTCCTCTGAGTCTCTGTCCAGCAGGAAACTGGAGGTTTCCAACTGTTTCCTTCCTCAACACCCTGGACCTGTCTGTCCACCCGCCTGTCTCCCTGCTCTCTCTCTCTCCCTCGGCCTCAGCCACTGTCTCTCTGCCGCCTCTGTTCTCTTTAATTGATGACGCACACAGACAGGGAGAGAGGGGCGAGTGGGGTTGCTAGGAGATGAGAGAGTGTGTTATATCTCTCTGTAGAGGGTGATGTCACTGAGTGTGTGTGTGTGTGTGTGTGTGTGTGTGTGTGTGTTTGAAATTAGATAATGTGTGTGAATCATCTCCATTCAGCTCTAATGGAGTTCACTGCAGCTTATATAACATCTGTCTTTTGTCCCCTCACAGCCTCCGTACATTAAACACGGAGCTCAGACACAAACACACAGTAAATCAGCTGTTTCTCCTCAACAACACAACCTGTGTAGCTCTGCACAGAGTCTGTGAGCAGAGGGAAACAAAAGAAAAACACATTTCTGTCTCTACAGTGAAGTGGGCACTCAAAGAGAAAGGTTCTGTTCACTCTGATGAAAACTGTGTGGACATAAAACAGTGAAGACACAAAGGGGACAACTAGAGAAGGACACACTAAACGGATAAAACCGTGTGTTTGAGTCTTTGATGTCATTGACCTTCTCCTTATCTAGTTCTCTGTTGCTTTGGCTTGATCAGTCCAGGTCTCATTCACTAACATGGAGAAGGTTTATGACCTATAGCGCAGTCAGCCACCAGGGGGCGATCAACACTCTTTGGCTTCACTTTTGAGGAGCCATCATGTCGTCGGTCTTTATTTACAGTGTGTGTTCTGCTGAGGAGCTGAGGCCCAGCTGGCTGAAGGTTAACACTGGAGAGAAGTTCTCTCACTTCTCTGGAAACACCAAAGTCGTTTTCCAACAAACATCAATGTGTCTTAGGTCCCGCCCACACACGCTCCGAACCAATCAGGGGTCAGTGTCAGCTGTCAATCAGGACGTCTCAGCCTGTTTTTATATCATCAAACTGATTCAAACTAAACTCTGAGTTACTCTGAATAGCCTGCCATCACCGTGTGTGTCTGTGTGTGTTACATCCACATTCTTATATGTTTGGTTTAAAACCTTACAAATCTCCACCCACACAAACAGACCTACACACTCACGTCACATGACCGTTCATCTACACTGATCATGTGATGTAAACAGGCCCCTCATAAATGCTGAGTGTTTTAAAATGTAAGTTGCTTTGGATAAAAGCGTCAGCTAAATGAAATGTAATGTAATGTAATGTAATGTAATGTAATGTAATGTAGATGGTCTCCAGGAAGTGTTAGCGACGCTTTGTGTTCACGCTGGTCGTCGAGTCATGTGACTGATGAGAACCAATCAGGAAGAGAAGGTCTGCGTCATGGTTTACTGAAGTCTCAGTTTCTGTTCCGGCTCCCTCGGAGCGGTGGTCGTTTGTTTTGTTGTCCAGATGGAAACTGGGCGTCTTAAGACAGGAAGTCCCAGAGCAGCAGACAGGAAACCTTGAACCTGCCCAACCCAGCACACACACACTGTGCCAGCTCACTGGGAACACTGGGTTCAATAAAACCATGTGGTGAGAGAATCCATCAACTGATCAATTCAATGAAATGAGTCAGATGATGATGGTGAAACTAGCAGACATGAACACCTGAGGGTTTTCTGTCCCATCCACTCGTCTCCTCAGGCTCAGAGTGGAAGGTTCTCTAAAGGTTCTCAGAAGGTTCTCAGAAGGTTCCCTGAAGGTTCTCTGAAGGTTCCCTGACGGTTCTCTGAAGGTTCTCTGAAGGTTCCCTGACGGTTCCCTGAAGGTTCTCTGAAGGTTCTCAGAAGGTTCTCAGAAGGTTCTCAGAAGGTTCTCAGAAGGTTCCCTGAAGGTTCTCTGAAGGTTCTCAGAAGGTTCTCAGAAGGTTCCCTGAAGGTTCTCTGAAGGTTCCCTGAAGGTTCTCTGAAGGTTCTCAGAAGGTTCTCTGAAGGTTT
>CM076719.1:417789-480289 GCA_038501795.1 Pseudopleuronectes americanus
TGTGTGTGTGTGTGTGTGTAGCAGCTGTTGTTGTAAGATTAGCTGCTCCGTCCATTCATCAGAGCTTTGTTATGAAAACCTTTTATGAATTAGAGCTTAATGAGAGTAGAAAATTGACAGTTTACGAACACACAAACAGACACACTACTGTCTGTCTGTCTGTCTGTCTGTCTGTCTGTCTGTCTGTCTGTCTGTCTGTTGTCTGTCTGTCTGTCTGTTGTCTGTCTGTCGTCTGTCAGTCTGTCTGTCTGTGTTTGTCTGTCTGTCTGTCTGTATGTCTGTCGTCTGTCTGTCTGTCTGTAGTCTGTCTGTCTGTCTGTCTGTCTGTCTCTCTGTCTGTTGTCTGTCTGTCTGTCTGTCTGTCTGTCTGTCTGTCTGTCTGTTGTCTGTTGTCTGTTGTCTGTCTGTCTGTCTGTTGTCTGTCTGTCTGTCTGTCTGTCACTGTTTTCGCTGTCTGTCTGTCTGTTTGTCTGTTTCTGTTGTCTGTCTGTCTGTCTGTCTGTCTGTTTGTCTGTCTGTCTGTCTGTCTGTCTGTCTGTCTGTCTGTCTGTCTGTCTGTCTGTCTGTCTGTCTGTCTGTCTGTCTGTCTGTCTGTCTGTTGTCTGTCTGTCTGTCTGTCTGTCTGTCTGTCTGTCTGTCTGTCTGTCTGTCTGTTGTCTGTGTCTGTGTCTGTCTGTCTGTCTGTCTGTCTGTCTGTCACTTGTTTTTTTCTGTCTGTCTGTTGTCTGTCTGTCTGTCTGTTTGTCGTCTGTCTGTCTGTCTGTCTGTCTGTTGTCTGTTGTCTGTTGTCTGTTGTCTGTTGTCTGTCTGTCTGTTTGTCTGTCTGTCTGTCTGTCACTTGTTTTTTCGCCTGTCTGTCTGTTGTTTGTTTGTTTGTAGTTGATGTTTGTCCGTCTGTTGTTTGTCTGTCTGTCTGTTGTCTGTTGTCTGTTGTCTGTTGTCTGTTGTCTGTTGTCTGTTGTCTGTTGTCTGTTGTCTGTCTGTCTGTCTGTCTGTCTGTCACTTGTTTTTTTGCCTGTCTGTCTGTTGTTTGTTTGTTGGCTGTTGATGTTTGTCCGTCTGTTGTTTGTCTGTAGTTTGTTTGTTGGCTGTTGTTTTGACCTCTCATAAGAACAGCACAGACGTTGTCAGTGATTAGCAACAGACGGAGGAAGAATCTGAACTTCACTGAACTTGTTTGTCCTCAGTTCTCTAGTGTGTGTGTAATCAGGTCCTGATGAAGAGTTCATTTCACCCGCTCCTCTTCATCACCCCAGCAGCATACGCAGCCAAAGTTTCTCTCAAACAGATTTTATTCAGATTTTATTCAAACCAGCCATTAAAAATAGTTTCATCAAGTTTTACATTCAGAACGAATCAGCTCAGAGATTCGAATCAGCTTCTGTACACGGTCTGATGAAGGGAGGCTCTCAGCAGGAGGTGAAGGTCTTCCAGAAGAAGTTCTTGCAGCCTGCCTTCCTCTCTCGGGGGGGCGAGCAGCGGCCCGGTGGCGCCGGCGGCTCGTTCCAGATCCATGTGGACGTCCTCAGGTTCTTCATCAGCCAGAGGGAAGGTCTCCTCCTCCAGAGCCTCGTTCTCCACCTGCAGGAGGTCGGACAGGAGCAGCTCGGCCAGCGAGGAGCGAGACAGCTCCTGGAAGCACCAGCAGCACAACAGATAAACAGAATAAAATAATAAACAAAACTTTATCTACAAACGTTTCATCATGACTTCTTCCAGTTTTTAATCAACCTGAAAATCATAGAAACATGAAGAATTAAATCAGCGTCTTGTCAGTTTCCTGCCCTCGGTCGTCACCTGTGATTGGTTAATAACGGGTGAAGTGGTCTGTGAGGCGCGACTGATCCATCTCCATGGTAACAACAGTTACAGATTAATGTAAAGATGCTGGATCCTTCCTGAGCGCTGCTTCTGGACGTCTCCATGGTCACGAGTCAACTGATTTCAGGTTAAAACTAAAGGTGTTGTCATGTTTTAAAGAAGCTTACTTTGTTGCTAGGAGACGGACAGTGATGATCAGTGCCGCCTGAATTAAACGTAATTTTAGAATCATGGAAACAAGGTGTTTCTCTTTTTACTTTACTCACTTGGATCGGATTGTATAAAGTCACACATCTTATTTTACATATGACAGATTCATTTCTGATGTCACCACTAGAGGGCGCAGAATAATATTTGAATAAACAGGCGACATCCACGGTTCAGTTTTAAAATCCATTTTCTACCTTTTACGTCTCAGGGAGTTCGATCAACAGCTGAACTGTAACTTTCAAAACTGATCAAATGTTCATACAAGATTTAGGATTTAAACAGATGAACAGTCAGTGACAGAAGTCAGTCATAATCAATCAATCAATCAATCAACTGAGTCATCAATCCCAACGATAGTCTGATAATTGAATAATATGTTTTCTTCATTGTGTTGAATTAGATTTTACATTTTTCACTTTAAATTTATGTTCAGATTCAGTCGTTATGGAATTTAATCAAATCTGCAGCTCAAAGTATTTAAAAAAAAATTAATCATAAAAATCTCCTAATCTATCAAAGAGGGCTTTTATTTTGAAGGAATAGTTTTACTAGTTTGAAGGAATGTGTGCGTCTGTGTGTGTGTTTGTGTGTCTCTGTGTGTTTGTCTGTTTCTCTGTTTGTTTGTGTTTGTCTGTGTGTGTCTATGTGTCACTGTATGTTTGTCTTTGTCTCAGTTTTTCTGTATGTGACTGTGTGTGTCTTTGTGTTTCTTTGTGTGTTTCTGTGTCTCTGTGTTTGTGTGTCTCTGTGTGTGTGAGTGTCTGTGTGTGTGTGTGTGTGTGTTACCTGTTTGTTGGAGAGCAGCGGGCTCCTGTGCAGCAGCAGGCGGAGTTTGGAATCCCTCTGAGCGGCGTAGCAGCAGCTGATGGAGGCGGTGAGAGAGAGGAGGAGGAGGAGGAGGCAGCGCGAGGAGGACACCATCTTCATCACCCGTCTGTCTGTGTCTGTCTCTAACTTTCTGACTGTCTGTACCTGTCTGTCTCTGTGTCTGTCTCAGTCTGCAGGTCTGTGGATGTTGTGCCTCTGCCCCGTCAGAGCGTCTCTTATAAAGCCTGCTGACGTCACAGCTCGGAGTGTTGGAGGGTGACTGATGATGATGATGATGATGATGATGATGATGATGATGATGATGATGATGATGATGATCTTTAGTGAAATGAAGCGTCTTCAACACTTAGTTTCCTTCCTGTGGTTCAGCTCAGTTCCTCGTGGCCCAGTGGACACACGTCATTAACTCTGGTTTGGATCAGTTATTGATCAGTTTGGGATTTGTCTTTAGAGAACACCATGATGTCTCTTTGTCTCTTTGTCTCTTTGTCTCTTGGTGTAGCTTCTGTCAAACACTTTTCTCACGTTACTCTACAAACAGTATTTTATTCTTACAATAGCCTGTCTCACATTAACTGACGGATCTCCACCTCTGACCATGGTGCGCTGTGATTGGCTGACTGTTTTACCTGAGGGGCCAAAGTGACGCATCACAGACGAGACGGAGTCAGGAGCTGTCTCAGGTGAATCATGTGTGGAGCTCAGAGACGTGTGTGTGTGTGTGTGTTTGTGTGTGTTGCTGATCTACATCAGTTTGACAGTCTCGACTCTAAATCCCATTAGCGTAGCTTCACGCTGTCTGATTCTCACCCGTCTCCGTGGAAACGCACGGACACTGACTCTCTAACGGACTCAGTGATTCGTCTCATTTGAACGTCTCCACATGTTGAAGAGGATATTTTGGAAACATGTTAGGAAAACCGCTGAGCAACTTTGTCCTCACTGAAATATTCAACTTGTTAACATGTGTGAAATGCTCGTTACAGGGTTCAGAGGTCATGCTAGGAGTGGGGGGGCGGGCGATGGGGCTAGCGGGAGGCTCTGCGTCATGCTAACAACACGCCAAGGACCAGACCAATAAAACACATCGCTGTGGGACGACCAATCAAACACACGGCTGGAGGTGAATGTGTCTGTCAGACCGACTAATGAGTGAGATGAGACACAGCGGGCGAGTGTCCATCAAACGCACAAACACACACACACTGATTCACCTCATTCACATGATTAGCTGATCAGCAACACCATGTGACCCCCCGTCGACACCCTGCTGCATTCTGGGAGAGATGTTTAGAGAGAAAATGTCCTCCTGACAGGAAGCTAATGCAGATGAGAGGACACAGGGAGGGAGGAGACGAGGAGACGAGGAGGAGACAAGTAGATAAAAGACAGAAGGACATAGAAGAGGAGAGAAGAAGAGGAAAGGATGAAACAAGGGGACAAGGAGAAAAGTGAGATTAGGGAGGATGAGGAGAGATGACAGGACCAAAGGAGAAGAGGATGGAAGAAGAAAGGAGGGAGACAAAGAAAGAGAAGAGAACCCGTCTGACTGATTGATGGATGAAGATAAACAACTGGTTTCTGACCGAAGTTTATACAAAGTTACACAAAAACATGCGCGAACGAATCATCCAGGTTTAAAGAAAAGGCCCAGCAGGGGGCGGAGGACATCTGCAACAACAAGTGAGTCGTTACTGTACGACAAATACAACTCATCACCGTGCAAACACAAAGGACTGCAACCAACCGGCTGTCAGAGGGAGATAACACACAGACACACAGACGAACACAGACACACACACACACACATACACACAGACGAACACACACACACACACAAAGACACACACACACAGACACAGACACACACACACACCACACACAGACACACACACACACACACAGACACAGACACAGACACAGACACACACATACAGACACACACAAACACACACACACACACACACACACACACACACACACACACACACACACACACACACACACACACACACACACACACACACCACACACAGACACACACACACACACAGACACAGACACAGACACACACACACACACACAGACACACACACACACAGACACACACACACACAGACGAACACACACACACAAAGACACACACACACAGACACACACACACACCACACACAGACACACACACACAGACACAGACACACACATACAGACACACACAAACACAGACACACACACACACTGCTCCACCTGATAACAGTTTAATCTGTTTTCAGTAAATTTCAATTTATTCTCTTTACACTGAAATCATTTCAGATAAAACTCCATGATTCAGTTTTTTTTTACACTTGAACGCCTCACGGATCAGACGAATCCAAACTCAATATTTTGAGTTGATCTCACCTTTAACTGTCATTATTATGTTCAAACTGAAGACTTTTACTTTGAAAATGCTCATTGATTGTTGTATTAAAATATGAAAAACGTTTTCCAGCAGCCACATTATATTTGATGATAAATGTTTGTATACAGATAAACTCACACTAACACACACACACTGATTTCATAACTACACACACGTAGTCGTTTGCATTAATTTGACTGAGTGAAAGCGACAGGAAACACTTCATGTGAAAAAACCCCGCTGAGCTTTTAGTTTTAATTTTCCAGAAAACAAGAACATCATCATCCGTCTTCTTCAAACCCCTCAACCCCAACACCCTGCTGAGTACAGACACACACACACACACACACACACACACACACACACACACACACGCACACACAACCAACGATGATGACGAGGACACGATTTATAAATAAATTAACACAAATAATATATCTGGCATTTTTCAATAGTTTATATTTTAAAATGAAAAGGGGGTTTGAGACAAATTATCTAAAAAACATACACACACACAAACACACAAAAGCACAGACACACACTCTCTCAGCGGTTTTTAATGTGTCTGTCAATATTTGCTCTCTCTCTTCATCTCCATTAAGGGTTAATGAGACTCAAACACAGAGCCCTGCTGCTGTTTACACACAGACACACACACTAACACATGCACACAGTAACACACACACACACACACACACACACTAACACATGCACACAGACACACACACACACACACTAACACACTAACACACACACACTAACACATGCGCACAATAACACACAAACACACACACACACACACTAACACACTAACACACTAACACATGCACACAGACACACACACACACACACACACACTAACACACTAACACACACACACTAACACATGCACACAGACACACACACACACACACACACACACACACTAACACATGCACACAGACACACACACACACACACTAACACACTAACACACACACACTAACACATGCGCACAGTAACACAGACACACACACACACACACACTAACACATGCACACAGTAACACACACACACGCTTACACACACACACACACGCACACACTAACACATGCACACAGTAACACACACACACACGCTAACACACAGACACACAGACACTAACACACACACACATGCTAACACACACACTAACACACACACAAACGCTAACACACACACTAACACTAACACACACTAACACACATACACACACACTAACAAACACACACCAACACACTAACACGCTAACCGAACACACACCCACACACTAACACACACACACACACACACACACTAACAAACTCAAGTCTTTGTGTTTTACAGACGGAGGCGGAGCCACAAACTTCTCAGATTGGTCTTTAATTGATAATTACATAGATAATGATTCAGCTGCTGATTGGTCCGTCCAGTCACTGAGGTGAAGGGCAGAGGCTCTGCGATTGGTCGCTTGGTGTTATCTCAGCTAGGAACAACAACAACAGCATCAACAGGTGAGAAACAGTGTGTTAATTACTAGGGCGGGGCTTAGCCAGACGGTCAAGTACCTGGGCGGAGCCTAAACATGAGCGCGGGGCATTAACAGGAAGTGAAGCCTTTCCAGTAGAAGTTCTTGCACCCAGCTTTGCGTTCACGGGGGGGCAGGTTGTTGGGGGGTTCGATGGACCGCTCCTGGTTCATCCTTCCTCCTCCTGTAGCCGTGGAAACCATCTCAGCAGCCCTCTGGGCGTCGGCCTCGGGCAGAGCCATCTGGGCCAGCAGGTCCTCCACCGCACGTTTACTCCACTCCTGAGAACCGGAGCACAAACAGTTCTATTTAAATCATGTGTGTGTGACTGATGAAGATTCTCTGGAGCTTTTGATCGTATCACATGATCTTCTTCAGCAGAGGAGGCCGATGTTTTTGATGGTGACATCATCAGCTACTGTTTCCGACATGACCACCAGATGAAGACCATGAGGACGGAGAGAAAGCTCCAGTGTGTTGAGATGAATCTGAATCATCATCGACGGTTTCAGTCTAAAGTTCAGTTTATTTGATCCACTGATGAAAATGAACAAAGACCAGACTCAGCTCAGAACAGTGAAGGTTTAACGTCTGTGAATAAACCAGATGTTGAAGCATCATCTCGCCTCACATGCTCCTCCCGGCCCCAGCTCCTGCAGCTCCTCTCTCCGCAGGAGGTCCACAGAATCATGTGGAGCTCATTCAGGCTCAAACAACAATGTGACTCCTCCTCGCTGCTGCACCACAGTCTGCTAAATCTAATTATGTATTCATGGTTATTAACCGTCATCTGAGGCTCTGTTCACGTGCGTCACAGCTCTCCGCCAAAATAAAAGGCCTGAAACCTCCAGTAAAGTGTTCAAGGAGTAAAACCTTCTAATATATAAACTGATAAAACCTGAAACACTGATTCTCACTGACGGAAGATAATCATCACATTTGACTTGGATTTGAAATGATCCTCAATATGAAGATGAAGCGATTCCTCAGGGTTCAAATGTTCTCAGGATGAATCCCATCTGTCTCGTAAAGAAACATAAATATAACCAGTCTGCAGGTTTTCACCTTTTCATGGACTCAGTGCTGCCCCCTGTGGCTGGAGAAAACACCCTCTATGATCCATGAGCGACTTAAATAACAAAATTTATGTTTTAAGAAGAGAAGATTCCTATCGAATCTAAATGGTCTTTTCCTCTTCTGTGCCAAACCTGTTAAGACTTTATTGTTATGTTACTAAAACTTAAATGAATATTTCAACCTTTGACCTCTGTCTCTCTGCGATCCCACTGCAGCTAGCAGCCGGTTAGCATAGCTTAGCAAAAAGACTTGAAACAGGGGGAAGCTGTCTTCTCTTGAAATGAACAGGAGCTTAAATTGTCCCCAACAAATAAACGTTGGCCAACATGAAGGGACGCGTCCTCTTCAATTCAGGCTTGGTTGCGTTCTGATTGGCTGTTGGGTGTCTCACCTGTGTAAGGAGTCCTGCACTCCGAGCTTTTTGCAGCAGCCGGCGATGATGCAGCTCCAGGTCCAGGTCTTGGTTCTGGTACTGGTCCTGATCTCTGTCAGGCTGAGAGAAAACCGGATTGCACAGAACCAGCCCCACGAGGATGAAGAAGGCGGGACAACGTACACACTGCATACCTGCAGATATCAGGGGAGGAGATGAAACACCTGAGGACCAGAGTCAAGCGTCAGAGAGAGAAGGAAGTTCTTACTGTCTGGTGGTCGGGTGTCTGCTGCAGGTTCTGATCCTGGTCCGGATTCTGGGCTGGTTTCTGGTCCCTGTCCTCTGAGCGCTGCTGTTTTGAAGCCTGATACTCCGCCTCCAGCAGGTCACATGTCGTGGTGTGTTTGACTGACAGGTGGCGAGCTGCAGGGTGATGAAGGAACGCTGACGTTCACGTTAAACAAACGTCCATTAGTCCTGATTGACTTTAAATGGAGTCTGAGCAATAAAACAATAAAACTATCAGCAGCAGCAGCGTCTTCCCGCCGCCGGCGTCCGGAGCACAAACACAACGAGGGAATGTGGAGCTGAGGAGGAGAAGTACCGGAGCGTTCAGGGATTAGCAGACTTCATTAGCACTCGCTGATATCTCCATTAAACAAAGAGGCAGCAGCAGAGTCGCCCACTCAACATTTAGTGAGAACAAACACAAATTAATTCTGAGTGAAAGAAATGTTCTGCTGCAGAGACGGAGCGGGGCGACGCCGGCAGCGTTCGATTCCCTGAGCTCCGTCAGCACAAGCTTCAGCTATCATCACTTTTTATTTTATATATTTCAACTAATCTCAGAAGCAATTTGACCACAAATGAAAGTTTTATTCCGAAACTTCAGAATAAAATGACGGATGGAACCAGTTTAGCCTTTGTGGATCTTCAGTCCGGGTCTGCTCATTAAAACATGAGGATGTAACGATGAGGAGGCGGCTGCTGTTTGAGGGACATGGATCACAGCCCTGCTGGAGCAATGTGCTGGATCCTATGAGTAATGAATCATTATGAGTTCTGTTATTTACAATGTGCTTCACGAGATGATAAAACAACAAGGAAATGAAAGTGACTCTCACAGCCGGGATTCACTGTTTAAATAAGGGATGGATGGAAATGAAAGAAAGAAAGAGAAGAAGACATGTTTGGTGTTTTTACAGATTAGCCTGAAGTGAAAAGGTTCGATTCCGACTCAGCAGACGACCAGCTGATCGAAGGAGGCTCAGAGTCTGTGAATCCTTGATGGTGATTGGTTGGGGGGCTTGGGTGCCGTGGGGGGGTACCGGGGTCAGCCCTTGTCTCATTGCAGTTGAAAAAATACAGGATGCAAAGAGCCTGCTCCATGAGACTGGGACCAGCATGCACTGGGGCAAAGTGTCGCCCCTACAGACCCTGAGTGTTGGGGAGTTCACGGTTAATGTGAGTTTCTTCTCTTTTGTTTGTTTATTATGTTTTCATCTGTCAGCTGATCATCTCAGCATGTTCAGGCTCATGAACTGATGATGTCACTTCCTCTTCCTGTCTTCACATGTTTTCATGATATTAATCATCTCTTACTTCGTCTGTCATCATTTCAGCTGTGTCGTCACTTTCTGCTGCTTCCGGTTGTTTGGTGAGAATCTTCTTCTCGTGTTCAACGTGTTGCTTCATGTCCGGAGAATAAAAGGATGAAGTGAAGCCACGAGTGAGAACATGTTTGTTGTAGTTGATTTAAAATAAAAATCTAAACGGTCCGTCTGTCTGTCCCGAGGGGGTGGGGGGGTGGGGGGGTGGGGGGGGGGCTGGACAGACTGGTCATAAACACATTAGCAACATCCAGTTGCTATGGTTACCCATTAACAACAAGCAGCATCACTAAGGAGCTGCTGGCATGAAACGCACAGAGGCATGATGGGAAAGTGATGACATCACTCTTCGTCCCTGTGAAGTCAGAGATTAACGACAGGATGCGTTTCACTTTGCAATTAAATTACACTCATCCTTAAACTTTACATTTACTCTTTACTTTTTACTTTGATTTTACATTTTACTTTACCTAAACTTTATATTTAAATTTCACGTTTACATTTGATTTATATTGATATTTCTTATCAATCAATCAATCAATCAAATTGTATTAGTTTAGTCTCATATTCACAGGTCCCAGTTTGTCTCATGGTCTTTAACCAGGTGAGACGTCCTCTGTTCTTCAACTAGAGTCAAACTCCTGAGACCAGGTGGAGAAGGTAGAAACCTCAGAGACACATGTGAGGACACGTCTCCCAGGACGGACACTAGTCAACAGATGTCCCTGTGGAACAGAGGACATCACAGAGATCAGAGGATTTACAGCTTTGACCCGTGTGGAGGAATCGAACCTGCACCTGTTCCACCTCGGTAACCATGGTTCTCTTCTAGGAACGCGTCATAAACAGCTGAACACAAACACAACATCTAATCCACAGACGTTCTTCTGAGAGTTAAATAATTGAACTGATGTTTTCCTGATGTTTCATCTCAGTATCTCAAAACCACAAAGACGGTGAATTATCAGATAGAACTGTAGACAATGCTCTGAATGTCTGCCCCCTGGTGGTCGGGGCATGGTACTACAACTGAAATGGGTCAACAATGCTTTGAAATATGACTGATTACAGTTGCATTATGAACAATAATGATGAATCTAATAACTCATGTATCCTGTTGGAACAGGTCACAGCCTCATTATAAACATTAAGAACAGAAACTGATCCGACGTCTGTCAAACACATTTTATTTAAGAATAACATTCACAAACAGCAGCTCAGGTATGTACACGTGATCAGAGCCTGTAAACAATGCATCATAATGTTATTATGGTTTTCATCAAACGTCACAGACTGAGGCAGAAAACAACAAGTCCCAGAATGCATTGTTCTGTTGTTTTATTGCTGTTCAGAAAGTATAAAAAGTCTTATTCTTGTTTTTCTGAGTGTTTGTCTGCCACTTCAAGTTTATTGAGCGCCACCAGGTGGCTGTTAGAAGAAGTGCAGCAACTGGTCTGCTTGTGTTGTGTCTCATGTCTGTCCTCCTCTGGCAGAAGGTGGTACTGCACCTCCAGAGGTCGTTAAGAGCCGAACATAATCAGAATCTATTAGTAGATAAGTGAGACAGTAAGAGTACTAACAGGTACATTATCAGTAGTAGCAGTAGTACTTTGAGGTTATAGCTATCACTAGAATATGGAAGCAGTTTTAGTAGAAGCATTTACTGACCAGCAGGGGGCGACTCCTCTGGTAGTTTCTATAGAAAGTGAATCTTCTTCTCTCTTTATAAAGTCAGTGAACATTCAGGAGTTTCTGTCTCAGGCTCTAGATTCAAGTCTTCTTCAAACAGCTGATGTTCATTTAGTGAATTATGATCATTTAGAGTCAAACAGACCATAAAGCACCAGATGTGTTGTTCCACATGGTGATTGACAGCTAGTGCTAGTACATCACTATGGGCAGTTAATGACTAATGGTTTGTGTGATTCATGTGTGAATGTCAGTAGTGTTAATGTCAGTAGAGTGAATGTCAGTAGTGTGGATGTCAGTAGTGTAAATGTCAGTAGTGTTAATGTCAGTAGTGTGGATGTCAGTAGTCGTTAATGTCAGTAGTGTATAATGTCAGTAGTGTTAATGTCAGTAGTGTGACTGTCAGTTGTGTTAATGTCAGTAGTGTTAATGTCAGTAGTGTGGATGTCAGTAGTGTTAATGTCAGTAGTGTGAATGTCAGTAGTGTGGATGTCAGTAGTGTGGATGTCAGTAGTGTGGGTGTCAGTAGTGTGGATGTCAGTAGTGTGACTGTCAGTAGTGTTAATGTCAGTAGTGTGGGTGTCAGTAGTGTGGATGTCAGTTGTGTTAATGTCAGTAGTGTGGATGTCAGTAGTGTGGATGTCAGTAGTGTGGGTGTCAGTAGTGTGGATGTCAGTAGTGTGGATGTCAGTAGTGTGGATGTCAGTAGTGTGGGTGTCAGTAGTGTGGATGTCAGTAGTGTGACTGTCAGTAGTGTGACTGTCAGTAGTGTGACTGTCAGTTGTTACAGCCTCTTCATACACACTTGACAGCGACTGATCAAACCTCCTGGAAACTCTCCTTTAACAGTCTGAGGCTTCGGTTTACTGTCGGGCGAGAGACACACATGTTGTTAGAGGAGAGAGAGGGAGTTTACACAAGACATGATCTCTACCAAGTTTAAACAGAGGGCACTGCCCCCTGCTGGTGCTTAACAGAACTTCCTTCTGAACATGTGATTGGACACGTATCGTATCTGAACATGTGATTCAACGTATCGTACCTGAACATGTGATAAACACGTATCGTACATGAACATGTGATAAACAGGTATCGTACATGAACATGTTATTAACAGGGATCGTACCTGAACATGTGATTACATGTATCCTACCTGAACATGTGATTCAACGTATCGTACCTGAACATGTGATAAACACGTTTCGTACCTGAACATGTGATAAACAGGTATCGTACATGAACATGTTATTAACAGGGATCGTACCTGAACATGTGATAAACAGGTATCGTACATGAACATGTTATTAACAGGGTATCGTACCTGAACATGTGATTACATGTATCGTACCTGAACATGTGATAAACACGTTCGTACCTGAACATGTGATAAACACGTATCGTACCTGAACATGTGATAAACAGGTATCGTACATGAACATGTGATTAAACACGTATCGTACCTGAACATGTGATAAACACGTTTCGTACATGAACATGTGATAAACAGGTATCGTACCTGAACATGTGATAAACACGTATCGTACCTGAACATGTGATAAACACGTTTCGTACATGAACATGTGATAAACAGGTATCGTACATGAACATGCTATTAACAGGGATCGTACCTGAACATGTGATTACATGTATCGTACCTGAACATGTGATAAACACGTATCGTACCTGAACATGTGATAAACACGTATCGTACCTGAACATGTGATAAACACGTATCGTACCTGAACATGTGATAAACAGGTATCGTACATGAACATGTTATTAACAGGGATCGTACCTGAACATGTGATAAACAGGTATCGTACATGAACATGTTATTAACAGGGATCGTACCTGAACATGTGATAAACAGTTAACCTGAACATGTGATAAACACGTTTCGTACCTGAACATGTGATAAACAGGTATCGTACATGAACATGTTATTAACAGGGATCGTACCTGAACATGTGATTACATGTATCGTACCTGAACATGTGATAAACACGTATCGTACCTGAACATGTGATTAAACAGGGTATCGTACCTGAACATGTGATTAACATGTATCGTACCTGAACATGTGATAAACACGTATCGTACCTGAACATGTGATAAACACGTATCGTACCTGAACATGTGATAAACAGGTATCGTACCTGAACATGTGATTACATGTATCGTACCTGAACATGTGATAAACACGTATCGTACCTGAACATGTGATAAACACGTATCGTACCTGAACATGTGATAAACACGTATCGTACCTGAACATGTGATAAACACGTTTCGTACATGAACATGTGATAAACAGGTATCGTACATGAACATGTGATTAAACAGGGTATCGTACCTGAACATGTGATTACATGTATCCTACCTGAACATGTGATAAACAGGGTATCGTACCTGAACATGTGATTACATGTATCCTACCTGAACATGTGATAAACACGTATCGTACCTGAACATGTGATAAACACGTATCGTACCTGAACATGTCTCTGGGGTTGAGCGCAGCCAGCCAGTAGCTGTAGGAGTCGGTGTAGTAGTTGCAGGTTCCTCGGCCGTGACACTCGATAAAGGGAATCTTCCTGAAGTTCTCCAGACAGGATCCAGGTGAGGCCAGGGGCTGACCTGACCCCTCCGCCCCCACACCTGTTTCCTGGAGACCAAACACAACAGCAGAAAGGTCAAAGGTCATAGCAGCAACTAGCAATGAGGATCAATCCTGTGACTCAGTCAAACATTTGAATCTCACCATCACGAAGGAGAATCCAAACCAGAGACGATCCCACCCCGAGGGACAGTCTGGGACCAAACTGGTCTGACTGTGGATGGCGATCACGTTAGCTCGGGCCTCACATACAGTGCACCTGGGACACATGAAACACACAGTACACGTGATACACATGACACAGACCTACAGTGTGTGTGTTTGTGTGTGTCTGTGTGTCTGTGTGGGTGTGTGTGTGTCTTACCGGCTGATGTAACTCTCCAGAAGTTGCCCAGAGATAAATGGGACGCTGCCTGGCAGTGTTTCGTTGGTGGAGAGCCAATAGGAGTAATCGTTGCGTGAGGCGTAGCGACAGGTGCTGTCGGTGTTACAGAACAAGAAGGGCATGGTGGTGAAGAGAGGGAGACAACTGCCTAACGTACCTGCAAAGAGAGAGAGAGAGAGGGAGGGAGAGATAGAGAGAGAGAGAGAGAGAGAGAGAGAGAGAGAGAGAGAGAGAGAGAGAGAGAGAGAGAGAGAAAGAGAGAGAGAGAGAGAGAGGGAACGTTTTAAGAGCGTTTGGTGAATACGGCCCGATCTCCGTAACAACGATGCTAGCTCCTGAAGTAAAAACAAGTCATGTTACCCAGGTCTTGTCCGTGAGCTCGGTTGTTTCCGTTGATGAACAGCAGCGAGTATCCACTGTACACCTCACTGGACCCTGCAGGGCATGATGGGACAAAGAGGTTTTGGCTGTGTCTGGTGAACAGGAAGCCGTCCTTCTCTGTCGTGTCCCCACAGGGACCTTGCAGACCTGGAATACCTTTAGCACCGACCGGACCTCGTTGACCTGCAACACCTGTCGACATAGAGCCAGATCTGGAATCAACTGCTGGTTTTGGTCGAGGAAAACAAACTACAGCACAACTCAAAGTTATCAGAGTCTAGATGGTTCAACAACCTGGTCTCTGGACTTGAACTTTGCCTCATGATGTGAACCTTGTCTCTGGATGTGGACCTGGTCCATGGAGATTAATGTTGTCTCTGGATTTGGTCATGGTGTCTGGATGTGGTCATGGTGTCTGGATTTGGACCTGGTCTCTGAACTTGAACCTTATCTTATGATGTGAACCTTGTCTTTGGATGTGGACCTGGTCTGGGTTGACAGAAAATCAGATTTGGTACCTTTCAGTCCCTGGAATCCTCTGCTTCCCTGATCCCCTTTCAGTCCAGGAGGACCTCCCGATCCTTGGTTACCCGCTTGCCCTTCACTCCCCTTCACACCTGTAGCCACGGAACACAGCTTTAAAACGCGAATCCATCTGTTTGTATGTAAAACTGCATCTGCTCCTCTCAGACCTGAGCCCTCAAACAGATAACAGACTCACCTTGGTTTCCATGTCTCCCACGAGCCCCTGGGGGTCCTTTTTGTCCTTGGCGGCCCTGATCTCCAGTCAAGCCTTTGTCTCCCTAGAAGCAGGTTCACCTCCCTGGATGCATCCTTCCCCTTTGTTCCTGCAGGGGGCAGTATTGAGTAGTGAGGCAGTGCACTGTAAATGTCTGTGTCAGAGCAGCTGTAGAGTGTCTGGATGCTGTGTTTGGACAGTTTGCTGAGTGATGTAACTGTTTACCTCTCCTTCCAGTTGGTCCTGGGGGTCCTTGTGACCCGGCGTTACCTGGTGGTCCCTCTTCTCCCTTCAGACCTGACACACAGAGGGAGCCCAGGGGAAGCTCGGTCAGACGTCGTTACAGTCAAACAGGAAGCTTCACTTCAGAGGCCCACAGAATAACTTGAGCAACATGAACACTGGTCACTTGACTGGACTTCTTACCCACAGGTCCGGTGACACCAGTTTCTCCAGTCCCGCCTTTGTGTCCAGGTGGACCCAGGGGTCCGTCTTCCCCCTGTCAAAGACAAACATACTGACTGATGATTTCATCTAGAAGAGGCAACTCAGTTCAAAACCAACATGAGTTCCTAAAAATATGGAAACCTACAGCAGGATGTCGTCTGCATACAGAGATCACAATCTAGATGTAAAAAGCATCTTAAAATGAATTTATCATCGATGAACCCATCAATATTAACACTAGTCACTAAAATGATCAACTGAACCTTTCTGGTCAAGTTGAAAGTCAAAAGGATTTATGTTTAAATATTTCTTATTTGCTTATTTAACTGGATGCTAAATAAAATTTCTCAATCGATGTAACTATGGGATAAACTGACCGGTTTTCCTCTTGGCCCAGGGTCGCCGAGGTAACCAGGTGATCCTGGGCCACCAGCTGCTCCCTTAGCTCCCATCTCTCCTTTATTACCAGGACCTGGAGGACCAGGAGGACCCTTACAACCGGGGGGGCCTACAAAAACAGAGACCATTAGCGACATGATGTTCAGAAACTTACAGAGGTTGCATCGCTGCTGGGATTCATCTAGAGCTCCCTCAAACTGTCACAAGTGATTTAAACCGCACCTTTCCTTTAAGTGCTAAAGAGAAAATCACGATCAAACGCTCTAGAGCACCAACTAAAAGGACTCAATGTGCCTATTTACCCCTTGGCCCTTGTGCTCCAGAGACTCCGTCTTCTCCTCCTAGTCCTGCAGTGCAGATTCCTTCCCGTCCAGGATAGCCGGGAAGACCAGGGGGTCCAGGGGGACCAGGACAACCCGGATTTCCCCCAGGACCACTTGAACCAGCAGGGCCACATGGACCTGGAGGGCCCTTCTCTCCAAAAGAGCCTGAGGAGATCGAGCATGTGGTGTGTTTTTATGTTTCTTCTTCTTTAGATCCATTGAAGCTAAACTCATGATCAGAGGTGAGGACTCACCAGGTGGCCCTTTTCCTCCTTCTGGGCCGCGGGGTCCAGTTCCAGGAGCTGGGGAAAGAAAACTGGTCAAGGCTGTTCACAACAACTCTTGGCAATTGACTTATTTTGTGCATGTAAATGTTCCGACTATTCAAACCAGATCCTGTTTAATCCAATCTGGCCTCCTACCTCCCATGGCTCCTTTCTCTCCTGGAGGCCCAGGTATCCCATCTTGTCCCTGGTTTCCTCTCGGACCAGCCGGACCAGGATCTCCAGGAGCCCCCTTGTTACCTAAAAAAATTGTGTTACACCAGCCTGTTTCGATCAACTCAGTCGAAGATGCAGAGGACGAGCACTACTGCCACCTGATACCATTAATAACTGTGTATCACTGGTTTATATACCTGAAAGACCGCTCGGTCCTGGTGGGCCAGTTGTACCTGAAGAACCATCATTACCCTTCTCACCAAGAGATCCAGGAGCACCTGTGACAGACAGACAGCTTAGCATAGATGTTCATTTAGTCAAGTTTCCAGCCAGTGTTAATTTCGTTGACGAAAACTATTACGAAAACTATTCGTTAACGCCCCTTTTCCCACGACTAAGACGAGACGAAGACGTAACGAAAACGGATCTTTGAAAATAAAAACTAAGACTAAATCTATTTTAACTTTCGTTGACGAGACGAGACGAAAATGTTGGTGGTTGACTAAGTCACAAGAATTTTTTTAAACATCATCGTATCAGGCCGTCATGAAGTATCAGGGAGCGGGCGAGTGAGTCTGTGTGTGTGTGTGTGTGTGTCTGTGTGTGTGTGTGTGTGTGTGCTCCGTCTGCTCTCAGATAGCGCTCCGGTCCGTAGCCCCGCCCCCTGCCCCCGCGCACTCGCTCAGGAGCACAGTGACTCTCTGAGCTCGTTCACGTGAATCAGCCTCTCAGTGACTGACTGCTTCTTAACTATGGAAACAGTGAAAACACAGAGTTTCTCTGGTCTCAGCTGATCACAGATCAGCTCCGCAGCTTCTTGATCAGAGCAGAAGCTGCAGTTGGTTTCTACCGAGCTGCAGTTTCTGTGCTCGCCTCCAGTCTGACCTGCTCTCCCTTTTTGTTTTCACATTTAAAACTAAATATATATGTTTAAGCTATTAGGCTGCAGCTATATGTTTTTATAGAGAAGGAGTTTAATGAGGCTATTAAATGTGACGAAAACTAGACTAAAACTAAGAAGGATAAAAATGACTAAATGTTACTAAAACTAATATGCATTTTCGTCAAAAGACTAAGACTAAATCAAATATAGCTGCCAAAATTAACACTGATTCCAGCCAAAGTTTAATTATTTATTTCTGGAAAATAAAGAAACTGTGATGTTAAGGTGTCATGTGTCATTGTGAGTAATATTCCAGTATCTTCAGTTTTCAACTCTTCATGTTTCGAGGGTGAAGAGTTCAGTGTCGAGCTGCTACTCCTTTAAATAAAAGTCTATCTTTTGAATTGATGCTAAAATCACTTTATTTGAACCTTTTTATTTTCATACAACAGAAAACAGATTGACCACAGGCTGTTTTATCTTCATATAAATGTATAAACAGTAAAGAATCATACCTCTGCATCCCAGGGGCCCAGATTGACCTTTAGGGCCACAGGGGCCACATACTCCTGGAAGACCAAAGTTCCCAGAGTCTCCTGGTTTCCCCTTTGTTCCTAATGATCCTGGACACCCTGAATTTCCCTGTGAGGGACACAGTGCCAGAAAGACACTCAATCACATCTGTAGTCAAATACTAAACTAAACACATCCAGATGGAATAATGGAAATAAAAAACTCTTGATTTAAAGGTTATTGATTTAAGAAACTACATTTGGCTTTAAACAGCATGAGTTCCTGAGAGATAGAAAAGGGTCAAAGAACAAGAAGAAGCAAGAACAGAACCCTGGGCAGACTTAAAGGAGAGGAAGAAAGCTAATGCATGTTGTGCTCTTGCTGTAAGTGTGATACCTTCTCTCCAGGACATCCTTTGGATCCAGGTCCAGGTGGACTCGGTTCTCCTTTATAACCTTTAGGTCCTCCTGATCCTGGTTGTCCATCTGGGCCAGATTCTCCACATGGGCCTGTGGAACCTTTCTCACCTTGAAATCCTGCACAAAGCGAATCAGAGGATCACATCCTGTGATTTTGGCCTTTTTAACATGTAGTGAGTCGTGGGTGGGGATGACAAGGTTACCTGGCCTCCCAATCTCCCCTGGGTTACCAGGAAGACCCCTGGGACCAGGAGGAACCGGCACTCCATCTCTGCCAGGGTCGCCAGGAAGGCCTGACACACAGACACAATCATTTTTTTTGTTTCAGTTTAAGACTAAATCATAAACAACATGGGTTCTTTATTCACTTAGCAATGATCCAAACACTGCACCTTCTGGTCCGACCTCTCCAGGTGCACCACTGCTGGCGTCCAGGCCCTGAGGTCCAGGGAGGCCCCTCTCTCCTTTACTACCAGTGACACCTGTGGGCCCTGCAGGTGAGACAGGAAGCCGAACGACAGGTCACACACAGGATGTGAGACTGAACCGCTGATGACTACTGCACAGTGACCAGATTACATATCCAATGTATATAGAATATATCGCTATATATCCATCAATCAATCAAGAGCATCAGGGATATAGTCCCTGATGCTCTTTATAAACAGTCATTGATATGACAGCTAGCCAGGCTAACTGTTTCCCCTGTTCCCGGTCTTCATGCTAAGCTAAGCTAATTCACTGCTAGCCGAAGCCTTTTATACATAACAAACTAAATTAAATTAAAGTTATATAAACTCAAATAAACCCAGAGGAACACAAAGGCTTTCTGCTGATGTTCGTTTAACAGCGACTGAAGTGATTTATTCAATTCACAAAGAAAACAGAACCTGGTTCTCCAGCGTCTCCGGGGTCTCCATGTGTCTCAACAGAGGTCTGGAGTCCTTTAGGTCCGGTCTCCCCTCTGTCCCCCTGAGGCCCTGGAGGCCCCTCAGAACCCCTGACCCCGTCGACTCCCATCTGACCTGAGACACAGAGAGAAAGTTAAAGTAAGACACAACTGACTGATTCACAGATTGATTGATTGATTGATTGATTGATTGATTGATTGATTGATTGATTGATTGATTGATTGATTGATTGATTGAGTGATTAAACCTTGTGGTCCTGGTTGCCCCGTCTCTCCTGGTTTCCCATCATACCCTAGATGCCCAAGAAGTCCTGGAGGACCCATGTCTCCTCTGATACCTATAACACACAGGTTGTTGATCGCATACGTACAGATGCTGCCATCTTTCGTTTCAACAGAACATCTCGTTCATTCTGTCCTCCCTGTTCATATAGAATCAGCATAGGGCCAAATCATAAAACCGTTTATGATAGAGAAACCAGCAGTTCCCACAATGAGCAGCACTTTGTGACTGTGGAGGAAAAACTCCCTCATTAACAGGAAGAAACCTCTAGAACCAGACTCCAGGGGGGTGGGGGGTGGGGAGAAGTGATGGATGGAAAAGAAGGGAGAGAAGAAAAAGAGGTAGTGGGGAGAGGAAGGAGAGAGAGACCAGCAGCATTTGTGCAGCATCAGGTATCAGCTCTGACTTTCATCTGTTCACAGTTTAACAAATAAACACAGACTCTAACAGAATGTATGTCAAGGATCAGTGTAGTTATTCATACACTATGAATTCATATTCATAGTAAATTCAAATGTAATTAAAATGGTCAGACAGAATCAGGTTTTGGAGAAAATCATTTTCAGTGTCTCTGTCAGAACAAGATCAAGAGTGTGATTTCAACAGTGAGTGGGTTTATTGACATGTTGGGTGAAACCAGTTGAGTCTTTTATTGAGTTGAACCTCACCTGGGTTTCCTGGCTCCCCATTGGTCCCTGTCAGGCCTTCCAGTCCAATACCTCCTATCGGCCCTTGAGGTCCATCGAACCCTGGAGTCCCGTATGGCCCCCGAGGCCCCAGGGATCCCACACCTGGCAGCCCGGGGTCACCCTTTAACCCTTTTGTGCCTCTGGCCCCTGGAAGGCAGAATATCTGTTAGACTGAGAGACGTGGGTTCTTGTTTCACTAAATTCTACAAAGAAACGTCGGGGGCCAGTTCCTGAGTGAACTACCTGTGAATCCGATGACACCCATCTGCCCTTCCTCTCCATCGGGTCCGGGAGCCCCTTCTTTACAGGGTCCAACAAAGCCAAAGGGACCAGGTTCACCATCCAGACCACAACGACCTGAGAGAGACTCCACTTAAGTTCACTTCAGTTCAGTTCATTAAAGAAGAAAAAGTTGACACAGCTGAAGGTGATATTGTCTCTACATGAAAACCTGAGCCTTCGAGAGATGTCAGTACTCATAGAATTATTTTTATTATTCATCATAACTTCATATGAGCTACCATTGGGCCCTGGTGGGGCATCTTGTCCCGGAGGTCCTGGAACTCCTTTGATACCTTGGGGACCCGGCTCTCCTTGGGATCCCACAGAGCCATCATCTCCCTGAGGGCCCAACTGACCCTGCTGTCCTGGGAAACCAGTAGCTTTGTCCCCCTGTGATCACAGAAACAGACAGTGGGATGTTATTCTTCTTCTTCAGTCCACTTACACATCAAGGACCATGGACACGGTCTTTTCAATGACAGTAAATAAAGTCTGAAGCCTCATCACCACTTCCTCTTCCATGCTAACATATCTCAAACGCTGCTATCTTGCACATTGTTATTCTGAGTCTCGGCTCAGACGTTAATGACATCAATTCAAAACCTTGGACATTGTTTAGGTTTGGTCCACACTACCTTCGGCCCCGGCATCCCCGGTGGACCAGATGGCCCTGCACGTCCCTTGATTCCAAAACTCGATAAACCTGGATCACCTGAAGGGCCCTTCACTCCTGTGGTCAGACAAAAATAAATATATATTATTGCTATTTATCATCAGCCGACTGGTTTCTTCAGTACAGTTCCTACACTGACCTTTCACCCCTGGGAACCCTGGGGGGCCCTGCACAGAAAATCCACTGTCTCCTTCTTCTCCCTGTGGACCTGCAGATCCAGGATCACCTGGAGGTCCTGTCACACCTGTGAACAGCAGGACACACAAGTGATTCAGCAGATGAACGTGAACAGATGAATGATGCACTTTGACATTTATATATTTCCAATAAGGAGCTGGTGGACTGCTGGGGCCCGGCTCTGGAGCCCTGAGCTTTCTTTAGTTTTGAGTTTAAAACCTGATCCGACAGGTGAACCTGTCTCACCTTCAGGTCCTGGATTTCCTGATAAACCTTTTTCTCCTTTCTGTCCTGGATCACCTGGAGAAGTCTTGATTTCACTTGCAGAACCTTTTTCACCTGAAACAGACGGTCGGACGGACAGAGAGAGAGACTTAGTTCAGGGTCTGACCCAACGCCTGTCCTGGACACTCAAGAGGACTCTCTCACCAGGACTCTCTCACCTGGACAGACTCACCTTGTTTTCCAGGAATCCCTCGCCGTCCCAAGACTCCCACGTTGCCTTTAGGTCCTGGAGGTCCTGGAATGCCGATACCAGGAGGTCCTGGAGGTCCCCTCTGTCCTATAAGTCCTCTGGGGCCGGTCTCCCCGAGTGGGCCCCTGTCACCTTTCTGTCCCAGAGGCCCCTGGAGGGCGGACACATGGAAACACAGATTTCTGTCTTTGACCTGATGGCCTGTGACTGACTCGGTTTGACCACCCCCAACCCCCCACTGATACTCACAGGGTTTCCTTTCTGTCCCACAACACCTTTCGGTCCAGGGACACCCACAACTCCGTCTGTCCCCACAAGACCTGATTGTCCTGACCCCCCACTGGCCCCTTCCTCCCCCTTCTCCCCCACCCTGTGCATGATCCCTGGCTCACCAACAGGTCCTGGGGTCCCCTGGTAGCCGGGAAAACCAAAGGGGCCCTGGGAACAGAAGTAAGAGTCATCATGTGACTGTCAGCTGCTAACTGTTGCTAAGCTAACTCTGTATTAACTATATTATCTCTAGTGCTGGACTCACCTGTGGACCAGGTGGTCCTCGAACTCCTGTGACCCCTTTGTCACCTTCAGGTCCCGGAGAACCATTCACACCTGGAAACATTACGACATCACACAGCTGACTTTTATATTTAATATACTGATACTCACAAATCACAGTGTGTCTCTTAGATGTTAACATCCTCCACAAGAGTCAAACTACAGAGAAACTTTGTGATCAGTGAATACAGCTCCATGTGAGGATCCTCCCCCAGGACAACAACAGGATTCACGACATGAGAAGAACCAGTTTGTACCTTCATGGAGAAGAGTGTGAAGTACGGTCATGTGTCTGTTAACATGCTGTTCATGTCATTAAGTGATTATTGATCAAATGTGAAAAGAAGGATATTTGTTGTACTGAATTGTGACGTTTGACTGTTGTCTGTCTGTGTGAGAACGGGGACTGCACAACGTCATCATACATTTTATCGGCTCTTATGAGCATAGCCCCCTCAAACTATATAAAAGCTAAACAATAGTTTCCTTGACGTTGGAGCGTATGAAGAAGAAGAAGAACATTTTGAAGGTTGGACCAAGCAGAGAAGGACAAAAGAAGTATCTCAACAGAAACCAAGCTGTTCTCCGCTGATCAAAAGTGACCAGCTGCGGCGCTGGCGCCACCTGCTGGCGACTGCACAGAAGCACACATACAGGTGATAGGTTCAAGTACGTCAGGACAAAAGGAGCCTTGAACAGATGACGCTGCAATTAAACACAACACTTATGATTATTTTCAAGGATTCAGGTGACTACCCAATGGGCAGATTGCTCATCCAGGGATTCTTCAGCTTGGTTGTACTTGTAGTACTTTGGTTTTTCACCATCACCTGAAGGCAGCTCAGTCAAGAACAATACTGCAGATTGTCTGGTGATTAAAAGCCTATTTTTATAAACCTGCCCATTTTTTAAGCATCACATTTGCTTGGGTGGTTGATAGCGTATTGATCTGTAGCTTTAAGGTATTGATATATAAGAAATTGTCTGATAGAGAAACTGAGCAGCAATGAGTTATTGACAGTACTGGTAGAATATGCGACTAGACATATTGAATATTTTACAATTTTATTGAAACATGAGGTCAAAGGTCACTGTGTTGATCACATTATCTAGTGTTCAGATAATTTGACACGTTCTTACCTGTCAGCCCGGCTTCACCTGGCTCTCCTGGTCTACCCGGGGGTCCAGGAGATCCGTCAGAAACAGCACAGACGAAGCATGTTTCCCCCTTGTCACCTGTCAATCAATTAATCAGTCACTCAACCAATCATCATACAAAGCTTCTATCAGAAATCTGAATTTTGAACTGTGAAAGTAGCTGATGTCAGTGGACGACTACAAATCACACTTTATCACATGACATGATGTCATGTGATGTCTCACCCATCTGTCCCTCCTCCCCTCTGGTCCCAGGCTGTCCCATCAGGCCTTTCACACCTCTAGCTCCTGGAGGACCGACGTCTCCTGGCAGGAAATCTGAGAGACAGAGGAGAACCTGTCAGTCAGACGCTTTTCTACGACAGCTTCTGTTCGACGGAATCTTTCGTCATGAATCTTTTTGTAAAGCAAGTTGTTATCACCTGGTTCTCCTGGTTCTCCTGGTTCTCCTTCAGCTCCTGGAACTCCTGGGACTCCAGTCTCTCCTGGGGATCCAATGATGAGGGGGCCGGGCTCTCCTGTTTCTCCTTTTTGTCCAGTCAAACCAGGTGTCCCCTGGGGGCCCAGAGGCCCAGTAGGAGCCACGCCTTAAAAGAAGAAGTGACTTCATTTAAAGTAATATTATACATATAATACTAAATATGTTCTCATCCTTATTTTATGTTTACATTTAATTACAAATAATGTAACTATTATGAAATCGGATCATTAATAATATTGATATTTATATGATCAGTAACAGTAAGTGAGAGAGAGAGGGATGTGGTGTGTACCTGACTCTCCCTCCAGTCCAGGGAAGCCAAGGATTCCTAAAACAAATGCAGAGAAGAGGAAGAAGATGACGAAGAAGAGGAGGCTGAAGAAAGCTGACATCCATGTGACAGCACTAGCTGTCAATCACACTGGTACATACATCCGGTTCTTTATGGTCTTTTTTGACTCTGAATGATAATTCACTAAATGAACATCAGCTATTTGAAGAAGACTTGAAACTAGAGACTGAGACAGAAACTCCTGAATGTTCACTGACGTTATCAAGAGAGAAGAAGAGTCACTTTCTATAGAAACTACCAGAGGAGTCGCCCCCTGCTGGTCACTACACAGAAGACAGGTTTCAGATACTTGGCTTCACCTTCTGGTTCCAGAGTCTACATCTGTTTTTATGTCTGTGTTTCACACCTGAACTCAGAGTGAACACCTGTGATGACGTCACCTGAGACAGATGTTGACACCAGGTGTTCAAATGAAATTAAAACGTGATTTAAAATGATATAAAATGTTTTAACTCTTCTTAATTGACTGTGTGATACCTCTTTCTCCAGGGGCTCCAGGGGCTCCTCGGGGCCCTGGGACACCAGGCTGACCCTTCAGGAATATGTGATTCCAAACCGTCTGATCAACACACAAAAGAAGTTTAATCTGAGGACAAACACTCTGCTGCTGCTGGAAATGAACCAGGCGTCCTGTTGTCACTGGTGAGATTAAATTTGCAGCTTCATGACCATGAAAGTCACTTTTCTTCTGTTAAAGCAGAATAAAAAAATCAAATTAAGTTTCCCCAGACTCACCTCTCCTGGAAAACCTGGAAGTCCACGATCACCTGTCTCCCCCTAAAAATACCAAAGTAGAAAATGACAGTTTGAGGTGACACAGCAACGTTTCCCTGAATGAAGTCCAGGTTGAAATCTGACACGTGTTCCTGGTCTTCATACAGCTCTCACCTCAGCTCCTTCAATACCTGGAGGACCGAGGAACCCACGGTCCCCTGGGTCTCCCTGCAGACACACACAGTTGAGGTCAGTCTCTGCACAGTCTGGAATTCTAAACTAGCATTAGCATAGCATTTATTACCAGATCCCCGAGTTCTCCGACGAGTCCATCTTTTCCCGGTTTACCCTGAAACACAAACAGCAACACGGTTTACCACCTGCTCAGTGACAGCTTTACTGTGGGCAGAAGAAATACATTCTAATCCTTTCTAATCATAGATCATGTTTCTCTCACCAGTGAGCCAAGGTCACCTTGATCCCCCTTATCTCCCTTCACCCCTTCTTTCCCAGGTACACCCTGAAAGACGAAAGAAGACGCACACGTCAGTCATGCTCTCTGGAGACTGTACAACATCATGTTCAAGCTGCTGGCTCCTTCTGAGTCGACTCACATTAACACCGCGACAGCCTTTCTCACCAACTTCACCTGGTTCTCCCTGAAATATAAATACAGACAGATATCAGCGGGAGAGACAGACCGGCATGTGGACACAGAGACAGACATATGAAGACAGACCTTCAGCTCTTTGGGTCCCTCAGCGTACAGTTTGATTCCCTTCTGTCCAGGAATCCCAGAAGGTCCAAGATCTCCCTGAAAACCGAACACAGCAGATGATGCTAATGATGATTGTGGTGAAATCGACTGTAAATAAAGATGAACAATGCTTTTCCTCTGCCTTCCACTATCTCAGCTCAACCAATCAGGAGTCAGTCTCATCTGTCAATCAGGACGTCTCAGCCTGTTTTTATTTCATCAAATAACAGATTCAAACCAAACTGATCAGAAACTAAAATGACCTGAAACGACAGAAACCATCTTTGAAACATATTTTCTTCTTCTTCTTCTTCTTCTTCTTCTTCTTCTTCTTCTTCTTCTTCTTCTTCTTCTTCTTCTTCTTCTTCTTCTTCTTCTTCTTCTTCTTCTTCTTCTTCTTCTTCTTCTTCTTCTTCTTCTTCTTCTTCTTCTTCTTCTTCTTCTTCTTCTTCTTCTTCTTCTTCTTCTTCTTCTTCTTCTTCTTCTTCTTCTTCTTCTTCTTCTTCTTCTTCTTTGGGGTTTGGCTTCACTTTAAGGAGCTGTGATGTCGTCCATCTTAATTCACAGTCAATGATGTGGAGGTTTACTCACCTTCTGTCCTCTGGGACCTGGAATCACTGGACTTGGACCCTCCTGACCCTGAAACACAAGCACAGCGTCGTCAAGAAATATCAAAACTGCTCTCAGATCGGTTCAGCCTCTGGGCACACTGACCTTTTCTCCCTGGAACCCAGGAAACCCGTCACTTCCCTAAAAATAAGAAAAAGAAACAGCTTATGTCATTTAGGGGAATTTCTGATGCTTCAAATAAAGTTTGACAGTCTCAGATTTGAAGCGTACAGGGCGTCCGGCGGGTCCCGGTGGTCCTGCCAGTCCGAGTTGACCACGATCTCCCCTCAGCCCCTAAAACACAAGCAGCCAATCAGAGACAAGGTTTTAAGGTTTAAATGTGTTTAACACCTGGGTCCAAAGCAGATATTGTTTGTCATGTTAGCGTGATCTTTGTCGTTACTGAGGTCCATCAACTTGTAATATCCACAATATTGTGCATGGAAATCTGTTGAAAGAATTTCTCCCTCCTTAGATTTGTCTATTGAGAAAGAAAACGTTGGTCAGCGGCTGACCTTTTCTCCCTCTGGTCCTGGTGGACCTGTTGGTCCCTTAATGTCCTGAAGGACGGGGAAGACGAACGAGTCGCCCTGAGATCAGAACAAAACAGAGACCATCAGCAACATCTCGTCCCTTTATCACCTCCAACACAATGAAGGGTTAAAAACAGAATCAGATGTTGTTTGATGACACAAATTGAACCTTAAGATGTTTTCAGACATACTAACTCAGGAACTGGAGCTACTCAGGGCTCAGGTGGGTTCTCTTACCTTTGTGCCTCGCAGTCCAGGTTGACCCTGGAACACATTCACGCAGTTAGCTTTGGCTTCTCAGAGCAAATTAGCCAAATTGAGCTTCAGCTTGTTTTTGACTCAATGACTGAAAAACAGGGATTCTTCCAGTATCTAATCAGAAAGTAAGACTTACTTGAAAGCCAACAGGTCCTGGGACTCCAGGGGCTCCTCTGTACCCAACGTCCCCCTAGAACGTCAATCAATATATCTGTCAATCAGTCAACACTACACACTCATGATAAATAATACAAGTTTGAACTTTTACCTGTTGGAGGGTAGATCATTATTTTACCAGTGAGTTTGCGCTCTAATGTTCTTGTATTTTTACAAAGGCAGAATATATACCACAAAATGTCTGTTGTTGATTTTAATGATCAATTGATCATATTTTGAATAAGACTTCAGATTAGTTGATTCCAGTAAATGTGTCTTCAAGTCCTCTGACACGCGACCTTTGCCCAGCAGGGGTCAAACTACATTCAGTAATATACGATGACCCAGTTAGCAGGTAACCATCTCTACCTTTGTCCCATTGCATCCTGGGAAACCAGGTTGGCCAATTGGTCCGTCATGTCCAGGAAGCCCCTGCAAAACAATGATAAGTAACTAAATGTCCAAGGCATTTTATCTGTAACTTTATTTTATTTTATTAAGACAATATTTCAGATTATTACATTTTTTTTTCATCTCCTTTCCAATTCTGTTACAATGATATTTAATGAAAAAGAGCTGTTAAACATATAATGTTTGGGTCTTAAGAAACTTCTGATTTTAGGTCCCATAGAGATAATTTAACACTTGAACACCACAGATCTTAAATAATCGATTTCGTTAAATTCTCTCAATGCGAGATTCCCTGTTACTGTGAATGTGTTGTGAACGTTGTAGAGTGTCTTTTACCGGAAGTCCTGGAGGTCCTGGAAAACCTGGTTTCCCTGAAAGACCCTGAAGACACAGGGAGACATATGGTGAGTCAGGATCTCTCTCTCTCTCTCTCTCGTTCTCTCTCTCTCTCTCTCTCTCTCTCTCTCTCTCTCTCTCTCTCTCTCTCTCTCGTTCTCGTTCTCGTTCTCGTTCTCTCGTTCTCTCGTTCTCTCTCTCTCTCTCTCTCTCTCTCTCTATCTCTCTCTCTCTCTCTCTCTCGTTCTCTCGTTCTCTCGTTCTCTCGTTCTCTCTCTCTCTCTCTCTCTCTCTCTCTCGCTCGTTCTCTCATTCTCTCGTTCTCTCTCTCTCTCTCTCTCTCTCTGTATAAAATCAGTTTCATCTTGAATCAGTGATCTTCATCAGTCCTACCCGTGAGCCTTTGAGTCCTGGACTTCCTGCTGCTCCATATTCACCCTGAGGACAAATAAAACATTATACTTCTGTATATTAAGCAGGATATATTGTTATAATATAATGATTGAAGATGACTTTGTAAAAGTTATTTAAAATTCATGAGGACCAAACAGAGAACCCTGAGGAAAACTAGTGAGATAATGACAACGACATAAACAATGACAAATTAATAACAAAAATAATGACAATAATTGGTTGTTACCTTCTCTCCTGGTGACCCCTGGTGACCCTCGTTTCCAGGGTAACCAATCAACCCAGGAAGTCCAAGTTCTCCAAGGTAACCAGGTTCACCCTGTAAAACACAGGTAGACGTGAGGTGTGGAACAGAGGCGGTGTCAGTTCCCCTGCCGTCCACAGAGAGGCAGTATAGTCCCCTAAGCCCAGGTGAGTTCAGGCGTGTGACCCTGGCTGTGGTGCCTGAGCGAACACAAAGACGTTTCACGTTCAGCAGAGAGGAACCAGCCTTTCTTCTCCTGCTGAACCTCACAGGGTTCACACCAGGGTGGTCTCACACCTGAGTCCCTTCAGAACACTGAGGCCTTCACTCTCACCTTTTGACCTTTGACCCCGTCACAGTGACACAACGACTTCCCACTGCAGTGACACACCTGGAGAGACGAGGAAACACAGATTTTATCCCCCCCACACACACAGAAACACACACACACTAGAGTCACACAACAAGAGTAAACATTTTCAAACATGATCAGCTGTAATCTGAGGCCCCCGCAGTTCAGGGGCCCCTGCACGTCACCATCGTCTCTGTGTTGGTATTAATAATATCAGACACAGAGTGTGTGAATTCAAACCGCCTGTTGGTGGCGCTGCTGCAGGAGTCTGGTCTGATCCAGACTGATGTCACACAACAGCTGCATTGTTGTTGTCGAACATGTTTTTATCTGTGCGACGTTTCTGAGGATTTAACCCAAACATGTAATTGTGTCCTGCAGCTGTAACTGTGATAACCAGGCAGACAGACAGGAGCACGAAGGCTGTCGTCTTATCTCCATTCCTGTCTCACATCCAGCACGGGAGACGCCATGATGGCGGGAGACGCCTGAACACGTCCTGCAGCGACGCATCACGGTACAAGTTCCCTTCACTGTGAGTCGGAACCTCAGGGTGGAACATTTTTATTCAGAGAAATAAAAGCTGTTTCCGTCTGAATCAACAAAATGATCCAAAATCCTCATTATTATTATGATTATTACAGATCTGATGATAGATCAAGTATCACTATAATTATTGTGTATATTGTTAGTTTTTTGGGTTCAGTTTTAGACTCCAGCTCGTGTATCTTCAAATGTGACACTTTGCTGCAGGTTCAGGTTTTTACATCACAAAGAATAAACTTTAACTGTTTCTGTATGACATCACAGTATGACATCATAGTATGACCTCAGCATGTGACATCAGCGGATCATGAGATATTGTAAGAGAGATGAGTGTAAGAGTGTGTTTAAGTGTGTATGTGTGTGTGTGTGTATGTGCGCGTGTGTATGGTTGTGTGTGTGTGTGTCTGTGTGTCTGTGTGTCTACATGTGTGGTTGTGTGTGTCTGTGTATGTGTGTGTGTATATGTGTGTATGCATATGTGTGTGGGTGTGTTTTTGTGTTTCTACGTGTATGTGTGTGTGGTTATGTCTGTCTATGTGTGTCTATGTGTGTGTGTGTCTTTGTGTGAGTGTGTGTGTGTGTCTGTGTGCTAACTGTGTGTGTTTCTATGTGTGTGTCTGTGCGTGTCTGTGTGTGTTTCTATGTGTGTGTGTGTTTCTATGTGTGCGTGTATGTGTCTATGTGTGTGTTTCTATGTGTGTGTCTGTGTGTGTTTCTATGTGTGTTTCTGTGTCTGTCTCTATGTGTGAGTGTGTGTGTGTGTGTGTGCGTGTCTGTGTATGTTTCTATGTGTGTGTCTGTGTGTGTTTCTATGTGAGTGTGTGTGTGTGTGTGTCTGTTTGTGTTTCTATGTTTGACTATGTGTGTGTACGTGTCTGTTTGTGTTTCTATGTGTGTTTCTGCGTGTGTATGTGTCTGTGTGTGTTTTTATATGTGTATGTGTGTATGTGTGTGTGTCTGTGTGTGTCTGTGTGTGTTTCTATGTGTGTGTCTGTGTGTCTGTGTGCGTGTCTGTGTGTGTGTATGTCTATGTGTGAGTGTGTGTCTGTGTGTGTCTGTGTGTGTGTCTGTGTGTGTGTGCGTGTCTGTGTGTGTTTCTGTGTGTGTGTCACAGTAATAACAGCAGCTCAGGACAAAAGCTGAGCTCAGATGAACTAACTCAACAGATGAAAGGACAGATGAAAGGACAGATGAAAGGACGGCTCTTCACCCGGCAGCAGCAGTTTTCACACAGAAAAACTTTTTCATCACTGAGACTCAGAATCTTTGATCTGACTTTATTTACTGCACATCAACAAGCTGCTGAGTAAATAACTGAGGAACTGTAACTGAGTAACTGTAACTGAGGAACTGTAACTGAGTAACTGTAACTGAGTAACTGTAGCTGAGTAGCTGTGTACTGCTCCCCCTCAGTCTGTAGACAGACAGGTTTTATTTCCTGTCTGACATTCTTCCTACATTCTTTTCAAGAGGGGGGCGTCTAATGTTGTGACTAGAAGCAGAAGAGACAGGAAACAACAAACAAGCGATCTAAACAAACACACACGACACACACACACAACGACTCTCACTGCTCTGAACACTTGTACTTCTGTAACAACTTAACAAAAGTGATGCCATAGTGTCTTCACTATCGCCCCCTGGTGTCTGAATGCAGAACAGATCATAAACCCTCCTCCTCCATGTTAGCAGATGGCACATGAACCAAACTAAATTAAATTAAATAAATGTTCAAAGATGTTTCTCTCGTTTCACATCGTTCTTCTCTCAATGATGTTTGTTCAAGTTTCTGATCAGTTTGGTTTGAATCAGTTATTTGATGAAATAAAAACAGGCTGAGACGTCATGATTGACAGCTGACAGTGACTCCTGATTTGTTGGGAACGTGTGTGGGCGGAACCTCGATACCACGGCCCCACTCCAGGAGTTAATTAGATCCTCACCACAAGATGGCAGCGTTTGTATCTGGGATATTTCAGCTTCATTTCTGGAGGAAGTGGAGACGAGTCGTCTTTGACACTTCGATCAGGTAATGATGTCATATTTCAAACAGAGACAAGAACCTTGGATCTTTTTCTGTTCACGTTCATGTTCGTGATCAAACTCTGTCAAGTTTCCAATAATTCAAAATCTTAGTTAATGGTTTATGTTGGTTGATGCTATGGTTAGTTTCCAGGCTCTAAATCAGAGACTTGTGTAAACTGGTCTCGTTTTAGGGTAAAAACTCTGGGGTTGTGTTTGATTCTGAACAGAAAGTGAGATTTCCGGATTGGTTCTTATCAGTCACATGACTCGCCTGACACTCAGCTAACACTTAAAGTGAAATCGATGCTCTCAAAAAACTCTGTTAAAAACTTTCTAAAGTTTGTGAAACTTTGCTGTTATAAAAAATCTAACTGAACAAACACAAAGTTCACACACATCTGTCTGTTGCCATGACAACACACACGTATACACACACACACACACACACACACACACACACCTACACACACAAACACACACACAGGACCATGAATCAAAATCATTATTAATCATTTCAAAATAAAATCACCTTCAGGTTTTCAGTATGAGCCCAACAGACACTTAATTTAAAATCTAAACACTTTGCAGGTGTGTGTTTGTGTGTGTGTGTGTGTTTGTGCGTGTGTCTCACCCTGTGCTCAGGAGCACCGCAGCAGCAGAGAAGCAGAACCAGCAGCAGGACGATGCTCGGCCTCAGGCCGCCTGGAGGCTCCATCCCTCCGGACACACAGCTGCAGAGTCCCGGCCTCATCGCACCGGGTCCACGGTCGCTCGGCTCGGGATGAACTGCGCTCCTCGCATCCCGCAACATCCACTACACACACTTCCGGTCTTGCTCTGAAAATAAAAGCCCAAAACACGGATCTGGTCAAATGACTCAGGTTAGTTGAATATATAAGAACAGTGGAAACTAATGAGACTGATTTAGTTAATAAATATATTAGTATCTGAAGTACTAAATCATATATTTATTGATTTGTTGCACATAGGAAAATAAAAACAACAGGTTTTAAATCAGTACCCTGAGATGGATCATATACAATATATTTTACTGACAATAACAGTTATAATGCTGGACTTTTACTGAAGTAACGTTTCTGAATACTGTGAATGAATATATATTGATATATCAAATGATGAAATGTTTTTTTAATGTTCTTAAATATTTTCAGGTAAATATGATAAAACTCTGATGAAGTCTGATGTAATAATGAACAAGTCACACAACACACACATGGAACCTTCACACAGGAACATGAAGAACTTCAGTTCACACTCAAGTGTTGCTTTAGTTCAACAATATAATACAAATTTAATCTTGGTTCACATTGATTTATTGATAATACAGTTTTCAGTTTTGTTGAACAGTGAATTCAATTTTCAGATTTTTTTTTGGAGAAAGTAAAAAAATACAAAGATATAAAACTATGAAATGCAGGGAAGCTCATTTCCTCCACTGTGAGGAAGAAAAATTCTGTGTCCCATAATTATGACTTAGTATCTCAGTGATAATACTAAGTCATAATAATGAGAAACAGGACTTTTCTCATCACAGTGGCAGCAAGGGGCTTCCATAGAAATGAATGAATTCAAACAGAAGATGAAAAGAATAACGTGGGAGGAAACTTTGTCTTGTAGTATTTCCTGACTCTTGAGGGTTAAGAACAGACGATGTCTCACCTTACTGAAGTCATATGAGACAAATTGTGATTTGTGAATTTGGGCTTTAAAACTCAACTTTGATTGTAAAGTAAAGAACTTGATTAAAGTGTAGAACAACACATAGTTTTATACAGTAATTATCAGTTAAACACAGTCATATAAAGTAATAAACCGTTATGAACAGCGTTATAGAGTGGAGTTAGAGTTATTCATATTTGTGATCTCCACGAGTTTAAAGTTTTTTATTAATGACAATAAACTTCCAATGGGCGCTTCAGGGGCTTTTATTTTGAAGGGCGGTCGCTGCGGGCCGGAAGTGTTGGTATGCGTGGCTGCAGGTTATTGCGGTGTGTGAACGCGCAGCTCTGTGTGTGACAAGCTGCGGCTCGTGCTCCAGAATCAAACTTCTCATCGGACCGAGCGCGAGACCTTCAGGTAAGACTCACCTGGGCTGTGACGTGTGGATCCGCTGTTCATTAACCCTTAATTAACCGTTAACTGGGTCTTCATGACGTCGACGGCTCGATTCCGTAACTTGATGAATGAGCCGCTGATGAAGCTGTGGAGGAGAGGGAAGAAGTAACGGAGTACTTTTACTCAACTACTCGAATGCAGACTGGACTCTGAGATGATGACGTCAGACTGTCACTTTTTCTGTTGTTTAACTTGAAGACAAATTAGTTTGAATTCAAAGTAACCGAGTAAATGTCAATTAAAACAAATACAAGTACTCAAAGACTGTAGAGTAATGGAGTAAAATTAAATAAATGTACTTTAGGGTTGTAGAGTTATAGAGTGAAAGTTAAGAGTCAGAGCATAAATAATACCCATGTTGAGTAAAAGTATTCTAAAGGTTGTAGAGTATGGAGTAAAAGTATACAGTCGGTAACGTAGTAGGCCCTGCCTCTCCCCCGTTGGCTGATGTACTCGGTGGACGCACTGAGGTCATATTCCTCCAGTTTCTGTAATCATAGTTCTAGATGAAAAATGGCTTCAGATTCAGTCAAGGTCAATGTGACCTTTGACCTTTTACCACCAAATTCTATTTCGGTCTTCATTGAGTCTAAGTGTATGTATGTATCCTTAAATATTGTGTTGACAACAACCAAAGGTCGAGTGACTTTGACCTCCGTCCACTGAATTCTAATCAGTTCATCCTTCAGCTCCAGTTGATATTTGTGAATTTGAAGAAACTCCCTCCAGGCGTTCTTGGGATGTCGCGTTCACAGGAGTGGAGCAGACGCACAAACAACCTGGAAACATCACAACTCTGCTCACTGGCGCATATATTTCAAAACAATAACAACAACGTTTGTGTCACAAAGTGAACGAGAAAATAGAGCGAGGATCCAGAACCATATCAAGAGAAACTGAAGACAGGTGTGCCATTGGCAGAGCAGCAGGAGTGGAGGGAGAGTCTGGGGACACCTGGTGGCTGAAGGAGGAATAACAGAAAGTTCTGGCGAACACCAGGAGGTGATAAGGAGAGGAACCATGATAGTACCGAGTAGAGAACCACAACATCTTTGAGGACAGTGACTGGTGCTGCTGGTGGAGCAGTGGTTTTCATGTCTCTGTGCCAGCGACACCCAGTGGCAGGAGGTGTAATGTCAGTTTATTCAAGGAGATGGAAACACATGAGGACGGCTGTGGCTGAGGGGTAGAGCGGTCGACCGAGGGCAAGAAGCTCAACCCCGAACTGCCCCTCAAAGATCAACAAAGTGCTGCTAATAGCTGCTCTGTATGAATGTGTGAATGGGTCAATGTAAAACTGTAAAGAGCTTTGAGTCATCAAGACTAGAACAGTGCTACACAAATACAAAACCGTTTACCATTTACATGATGAAGCTTCTGATTCCTGCTCCTCAGAGGATGAACTCTGTGTCTTCAGTTTGTCTCTTTTGTCGCTGAAGGACGACCACTGGCGCCGCAGCATCGGGACGTCCTCATTGGCTGAAATAACTGCCAGAGGTGGAGTCAGAGTGAGGGCTGTGTCGTGGGCGGGACTTCCTCTGAGCGAGGGGACGAGATGCTGCCGACTTCCTGCTGCACCCCCTTCACCTTGCTCTGGTGAATACAACAAATCAACACGTCTGTTAAACATGTTAACGTATAAATAATAAATATATAAACATGTTAAAGTATATTTAAACATGTTAACGTATATATAAACATGTTAACTCATAAATAATCATCTACTTCATCATCCCCACCCTCAGCTGCCTCCTGATGATCCTGACAGCTCCTCCAGCCGCTCGTGGAGTAAGTTCATCTCTCTCTCTTTTTTTATGGGGCTTTTGTTATTCGTCCACTCCCTTGACCTTATCAGGTTGTCCATCCGTTTATCCCATTCTTATCAAAACGATATCTCAAGACCACATTGAGGGAATTTCTTCAAACTTGCTATAAATGTTCATTTCTACGTCGTCTGTGGTTGAGGCAGAGCTTCATCCCTGAGGTCGCCCAAGTCAAGGTGCTCCCCAGTCAGGTTGGATGAGCTTCTCCCTGAGAGGCTGAAGGTTCCGGACATTGTCCTCATGAGGAACGGGAACGGATATCTCGCTCCTCAGCCTTCCTGAGGAAGTTTACTGCAGGGTCCTGGAAAGGAGGCTCAAAGATGAACTGATGATCGAAGGTCAACGTCGCTGTGACCTCACACAACACACCTCTTACCTCGTGAACAGGCTCATCTCCCGGAATCCTTCTGGTTTCTGTGATATCTCAAGTGTCCCTTTTGAGAATTTGTTCAAATTTTGACCAGTTGTCCTTTGTCCCCAAAGATGAACTGATGAGATGTCAGTGGTCAAAGATCCCAGTGACCTCATATTAGTCTGAAAAATGTATTAGGACAGAAAGTGGAGGTCAACATACACAGGACGGTGATTCTAGTTGTGGAGGGTTGAACGTGTTCTATGAGCTGCTGATGTACTTTGGGTTCCCTATGTTGTTTCTGGAGAACCATTGGTTCTCTGGTGTGTCTCTGATCCTGGTGTCCCACAGAGATCAGACCTGGTTTCTTCAGGTCTTCTGTTTATTTACAGTGATGGAGGGTGAGATGTCCCTGCACCGTTGTAGAGGACTTCTTGTCTAGACTTTTCTCTCTGTCCCACCGGGGTCATCGGGTTCAGTCTGTCTGTGAGCAACAGCCAATCAGCTTCCCTGCTGTCTGCTCGGCCAACCAGTGGCAGCTTACTCTCACGGATAGAGGGACGGTGGGAGAAAAGGGGATAATGGACGAGAGTGGGAGATGGTGTGAATGCAGATGGAGTGGAGATGATGGACGAAGGATGGATGGAGGTTGGATGGAGGAGGAATGAATGGAGGATGGTTTCATGAAAGATCGATGGAGGATGAACAGAGGATGGATTGAGGATAGACGGAGGATGGATGGAGGATGGATGGATGGAGGCTGGATGAATGGAGGATGGAGAGAGGATGGATGGAGGATGGATGGAGGATGGATGAATGGAGGATGAACAGAGGATGGATGGAGGACGGATGGAGGATGCGTGAGGGCAGACGGGGACAGAACAGGGTGGCGAGGGACAGATGATGGTGCGAGCGCAGACTCTCTGAACAAAGTGGTGGCAGCAGATGGAGCGATAGCCACATTCCTGCTGCCGATAGCCACGCCTGACTGATAACCTCGTTGACACAACGCTGCAGGAATGTGGCTGCTGCACAAACACCACCGCGCTCTGGGAAACTCACCGTCTGGGGCCCAGAGTTACAAAAACAGCAAGTGCACCAACAGGGACCTGACTCAGAGTCTGAGGGGACACAGAGTCTGAGGGGACACAGAGTCTGAGGGGACTCAGAGTCTGAGGGGACACAGTGTCTGAGGGGACTCAGAGTCTGAGGGGACTCAGAGTCTGATGGGACTCAGAGTCTGAGGGGACACACAGTCTGAGGGGACTCAGAGTCTGAGGGGACACAGTGTCTGAGGGGACTCAGAGTCTGAGGGGACTCAGTGTCTGAGGGGACTCAGAGTCTGAGGGGACTCAGAGTCTGAGGGGACACAGTGTCTGAGGGGACTCAGAGTCTGATGGGACTCAGAGTCTGAGGGGACACACAGTCTGAGGGGACTCAGAGTCTGAGGGGACACAGAGTCTGAGGGGACACAGTGTCTGAGGGGACTCAGAGTCTGAGGGGACACAGAGTCTGAGGGGACACAGTGTCTGAGGGGACACAGAGTCTGAGGGGACACAGAGTCTGAGGGGACTCAGAGTCTGAGGGGACTCAGAGTCTGAGGGGACTCAGAGTCTGAGGGGACACACAGTCTGAGGGGACTCAGAGTCTGAGGGGACACAGAGTCTGAGGGGACACAGTGTCTGAGGGGACTCAGAGTCTGAGGGGACACAGAGTCTGAGGGGACACAGTGTCTGAGGGGACACAGAGTCTGAGGGGACTCAGAGTCTGAGGGGACTCAGAGTCTGAGGGGACACAGAGTCTGAGGGGACTCAGAGTCTGAGGGGACACAGAGTCTGAGGGGACTCAGAGTCTGAGGGGACACAGAGTCTGAGGGGACACAGAGTCTGAGGGGACACAGAGTCTGAGGGGACACAGTGTCTGAGGGGACACAGAGTCTGAGGGGACACAGAGTCTGAGGGGACTCAGAGTCTGAGGGGACACAGAGTCTGAGGGGACACAGAGTCTGAGGGGACACAGTAATTTTAGAAAGAAATACACATATTATCTTCAGAGAGACAGAGTGTTAAAAGAAGTGGTTGAAGTAAATGGTATTATTATTATTATTATTATTATAAGAATGATGAACAGAAGCTGCCTCAAATCTGTTCTCCTTGACGTGAGGATGAACACAACACAAAAACACAACACAAACACAAACACAAACACACACTCAGCCGTCTGCTCTGAGAATCTCAGAGATCTTTTCCCTGCAGCGTGTTTACATTCCTCATCGTCTGAAAACAGAGAAACTGCTTCTGCTGCCGTCTGAACTGTGTCTGCTCCGTCACTGCTCCATCACTGCTCCGTCACTGCTCCATCACTGCTCCTTCACTGCTCCATCACTGCTCCGTCACTGCTCCATCACTGCTCCATCTCTGCTCCATCACTGCTCCATCACTGCTCCATCACTGCTCCGTCACTGCTCCATCACTGCTCCGTCACTGCTCCTTCTCTGCTCCATCACTGCTCCATCTCTGCTCCATCACTGCTCCATCACTGCTCCATCTCTGCTCCTTCACTGCTCCGTCACTGCTCCATCTCTGCTCCATCACTGCTCCATCTCTGCTCCTTCACTGCTCCATCACTGCTCCATCTCTGCTCCATCACTGCTCCATCACTGCTCCTTCACTGCTCCTTCACTGCTCCATCACTGCTCCTTCACTGCTCCTTCACTGCTCCATCTCTGCTCCATCACTGCTCCATCTCTGCTCCATCACTGCTCCTTCACTGCTCCTTCACTGCTCCATCACTGCTCCTTCACTGCTCCTTCACTGCTCCATCACTGCTCCTTCACTGCTCCTTCACTGCTCCATCTCTGCTCCATCACTGCTCCATCTCTGCTCCATCACTGCTCCATCACTGCTCCGTCACTGCTCCATCTCTGCTCCATCACTGCTCCATCACTGCTCCATCACTGCTCCATCACTGCTCCATCTCTGCTCCATCACTGCTCCATCTCTGCTCCATCACTGCTCCATCTCTGCTCCATCACTGCTCCTTCACTGCTCCATCACTGCTCCATCACTGCTCCATCACTGCTCCATCACTGCTCCATCACTGCTCCATCTCTGCTCCATCACTGCTCCATCACTGCTCCATCTCTGCTCCATCACTGCTCCTTCACTGCTCCATCTCTGCTCCATCACTGCTCCGTCACTGCTCCGTCACTGCTCCATCTCTGCTCCATCACTGCTCCATCACTGCTCCTCACTGCTCCATCTCTGCTCCATCACTGCTCCATCACTGCTCCATCACTGCTCCATCACTGCTCCATCACTGCTCCATCTCTGCTCCATCACTGCTCCTTCACTGCTCCATCTCTGCTCCATCACTGCTCCTTCACTGCTCCATCACTGCTCCATCACTGCTCCATCTCTGCTCCATCACTGCTCCATCACTGCTCCATCACTGCTCCATCACTGCTCCATCTCTGCTCCATCACTGCTCCTTCACTGCTCCATCTCTGCTCCATCTCTGCTCCATCACTGCTCCATCACTGCTCCATCACTGCTCCTTCACTGCTCCTTCACTGCTCCATCACTGCTCCATCACTGCTCCATCACTGCTCCATCTCTGCTCCATCACTGCTCCTTCACTGCTCCATCTCTGCTCCATCTCTGCTCCATCACTGCTCCATCACTGCTCCATCACTGCTCCATCTCTGCTCCATCACTGCTCCATCACTGCTCCATCTCTGCTCCATCACTGCTCCATCACTGCTCCTTCACTGCTCCATCACTGCTCCATCACTGCTCCATCTCTGCTCCATCACTGCTCCATCACTGCTCCATCTCTGCTCCATCACTGCTCCTTCACTGCTCCATCTCTGCTCCATCTCTGCTCTATCACTGCTCCATCTCTGCTCCATCACTGCTCCATCACTGCTCCATCACTGCTCCATCACTGCTCCATCTCTGCTCCATCACTGCTCCTTCACTGCTCCATCTCTGCTCCATCTCTGCTCTATCACTGCTCCATTTATGCTCCATCTCTGCTCCTTCACTGCTCCATCACTGCTCCATCACTGCTCCATCACTGCTCCATCACTGCTCCATCACTGCTCCATCACTGCTCCATCACTGCTCCATCACTGCTCCATCACTGCTCCTTCACTGCTCCATCACTGCTCCATCACTGCTCCATCACTGCTCCATCACTGCTCCATCACTGCTCCATCTCTGCTCCATCACTGCTCCTTCACTGCTCCATCACTGCTCCTTCACTGCTCCATCACTGCTCCATCACTCCACAGAAACGTTCAAATAGATATCTGTAGTGATGTCACAGGAATGATGATGCTTGTGTTTTCTCTTGGTTTCCAGGGCGACCAGTCCGAGCCGTGTGCTGGGCGGGACTGTTCCACCTGCAGCTGCTTCCCAGCCAAAGGAACAAGGGTGAGACTGACCCCAGCGACCAATCACAGCTCAGCTGCAGCATGACATCATCACAGCTACAGACAGTTTCCTCGATTAACAGACCTGTGACCCCTTCACTGTCGACTCGTAAAACACACACTCACTGACTCACTCACTGACTCACACACACTCATTCACTCACTCACACTCACTCACACACACTCACTGACTCACTCACTCGCACACACACACTCATTCACTCACTCGCACACACACACTCATTCACTCACTCACACTCCCTCACACACACACTCATTCACTCACTCACTCACACTCACTCACACACACTCACTGACTCACTCACACTCACTCACTCACTCACACACACACACACATACACACACACACACACACACAAACTCTCACACACACACTCACTCAGCAGATGTTTGTGTACATGGTGTGGTCCAGATGTTTGTGTACATGGTGTCGTCCAGATATTTGTGTACATGGTGTGGTCCAGATGTTTATGTACATGGTGTCGTCCTGATGTTTGTGTACATGGTGTGGTCCGGATGTTTGTGTACATGATGTGGTACAGATGTTTGTGCACATGGTGTGGTCCAGATGTTTGTGTACATGGTGTGGTCCAGATGTTTGTGTCCATGGTGTGGTCCAGATGTTTGTGTACATGGTGTGGTCCAGATGTCTTTGTTCATGGTGTGGTCCAGATGTTTGTGTACATGGTGTGGTCCAGATGTTTGTGTACATGGTGTGGTCCAGATGTTTGTGTACATGGTGTGGTCCAGATGTTTGTGTACATGGTGTGGTCCAGATGTTTGTGTACATGGTGTGGTCCAGATGTTTGTGTACATGGTGTGGTCCAGATGTTTGTGTACATGGTGTGGTCCAGATGTTTGTGTTCATGGTGTGGTCCAGATGTTTGTGTACATGGTGTGATCCAGATGTTTGGGTACATGGTGTGGTCCAGATGTTTGTGTACATGGTGTGATCCAGATGTTTGTGTACATGGTGTGGTCCAGATGTTTGTGTACATGGTGTGATCCAGATGTTTGGGTACATGGTGTGGTCCAGATGTTTGAACCTACATTTGTTAAGTGAAGACATTTTGTAAACTTTATCTTGATATAATTCATGGACTAATCAAATGTCTCAGAAAAGATCACAACAGTTTGTTTTCACTACAATCAGCTGATTGAGTAAACAACAGCCTTATCAGATCATCACCACTAAGAGAAAACCTGTGTTATTGTTAGTGTCTGTGTGTGTGTGTGTGTGTGTGTGTGTGTGTGTGTGTGTGTGTGTGTGTGTGTGTGTGTGTGTGTCTGTGTGTGTGTTTGTACAGCTGGGGGCAGCAGACAGGCAGAGAGGATTGTGGGAAGGCGTCTGTCTCAGTGATTTCACAGATCAGGGGTTTCAGAGAAAGACGGACAGAGAGAGAGAGACTAACAGAGATCACAACTGTCACATCTCATCACACACACACACACACACACAAACACACACACACACACACAAACACAGTCACACACACACACTAACACGCACTAGCATGAAATAATAATTTACAGCAGCTGATATGAAGCATCTGAAACAGGAAAGTGTTAAAGTTGATGGAGACGTACAAAGAGAAGAAAAGTCTCAAATGACTTCGGTAAATTTCCACTGTGTGTGTGTGTGTGTGTGTGAGAGAGAGAGTTTGTGTTTGTGTGTGTGTGTGTGAGAGAGAGTTTGTCTGTGTGTCTGTGTGTGTGAGAGAGAGTTTGTGTGTGTGAGAGAGTTTGTCTGTGTGTGTGTTTGTGCGAGAGAGAGAGTTTGTGTGTGTGAGAGAGTTTGTGTGTGTCTGTGTGTGTGTGTGAGAGAGAGAGAGTTTGTGTGTGTGAGAGAGTTTGTCTGTGTGTGTGTGTGTGTGAGAGAGAGAGTGTGTGTATTTTAGTTTCTCTGTTGTGTCAAACCGCCCCCCTGTGGTCAGGCGATGACACTTCATGTCAGTGTCTTGTATTTTGAAGTGGTCAGTCAGATTCGATTCCAGCTGACTGTGTTTTCACTGTGGCTCAGATGCATCTTCCTGATTTGTTCCAATATTTAGCTTCAGTTCAACAACATGTTCTGCAGAGGAGCATCAGCAGCTAAATGTTTTTACATATAGGCTTTGCCTTGAATATGGTTATGAATGTGACTATTTCCTTGTATAAAAGTACTTGTGTGTACTCAAATAAATACCAGTACTATACAGTATGAAGCCTCCATCTTCTGCTCCTTCAATAAAAAACCCTTGTTAAACAAAAGAATGGATTTCGTAAAGAACAGAAGAGCTGGAGTGCTGCTATCTGGAAACGCATAGAGAAAGTGTTGTAACCATTTATTTTTGTGGCATAAATTCCTCAGATAAAAACTTATTTACAACCCTTCCGTACCCATTTCAAAGTAAAAGCATTCCAGCGCTTCACTTCTAAATCCATGCATTTGAATTAACAGGGTTTTGATTGTTATTGACAGATCGGAAGATGCCCGTCTTCATACCGAGTCCTGTCATTTAGATTAGTACATAGTCCGACTTGTATAGAGAGTGAAGGTTTTAGAGATCGACCTGTAGATCGGCAACGACTGCTCTACAGCCGTGATACAGTTTCAGTTTAAAGGTCCAACCGTCACTTACATGTTCTGACAGTGTTTATAGGCTTTTATCAACATTTACTTGTGTTCTGCAGGGTACTCCAGGTGGTCTGGGGGAACAGGGTCGTCCGGGGCCCCCAGGATTCCCGGGTCCTCAGGGGCCTCCCGGAGAAAAGGGCCAGAGAGGAGACGAGGGACGGACAGGAGCTGCAGGCCTGAAAGGAGACGTGGTGAATAAACTGGGTTCTGCTGTAGATGGGTCCGTTGGTTCTGATTGGTCCAGTGTCAGATTTGTGCTGATGAATTCACAGCTTGTTCATTTGACAAATCACAGCTCATCTCTCTTTATGCACAACTATTGACCCTGCCATTGTTCGCTGTTGTTTCAGGGAAGTGTCGGTGTTCTTGGATTTCCGGGTTTAGAGGGAGTCCCGGTAAGAGTCCCCGCCCCAATCAGTCCCCAGCTCCTCTGATTGGTCCAGTGATGTCAGACTGTGAGGTTTGTGTTTGTGTGTTCAGGGTCACCCAGGTTCTGCTGGAGGTCCAGGTTTTCCGGGTCTGGATGGATGTAATGGCACCAGAGGGCAGAGAGGCGATCCTGGACTTCCAGGAGAACAAGGACCTGATGGAGAACTGGTTAGTGAGTCAAACATTGAACTTCTTCACTCAAAGTATTTGGTAAGGTCCACAAAGTGTTTCCTGTGATACTAGAAACAGAAGAAGTTGTTCTTTTAGTTGTTATAAAAGGACAAAGTATAATGTAGTATTCAGTAAAGTAAATGAGATGTGATATTCCTTCATCACCATGGAAACTGTGTTTTTGGTTTTCAGGGTTTTCCAGGACTGAAGGGATTTCGAGGAGATCCAACAGTTTACTTCATCCAGTACCCTGGAGTACCTGTGAGTACCGGTAGTAGCAGTGTGATAATAGAAAATTAATTGCTGATGTCATGTAAATGAAATAAGAGAATATTGTGTAAATCCAAAGGTAAAAAGTTTAGTTTCTTTTAACTGTGACGCAGTAATTATCTGATTCACACTCCAACTTCGATATTAGTTATTTCTAGTACTTTTTTATATTGTTGTAATTTTCTTTTTGTATGTTTCAAGATTATATAGAAATACAAATATTAAGGTTTGTTTATTCTGCTTTGAGGAGTGAAGAGTAATAGTTCTGTTTCAAAAGATGTAACTGTCCACATGCTAACATGTGTCCTCTATGTTAGCATTAGTATTACATCCACTAGAGGGCAGCACAGTGTTTGAGTGTTTCTGATAAAAACAAACACTATGACGGAGGAGGTCGTTATGTGCGTCTTGGCGACCGCAGATGATATTTGGATGTTTCATAGCTTTTCATAAATTCTTACTGAATGTTTGTGTGTGTGTGTGTGTGTTTGTGTGTATGTGTGTGTGTGTGTGTGTGACAGGGAGAGACTGGGACCGTTGGACTTCCTGGACTTCAGGTGAGAGCCAACCAACTAACATGTGAAACGTGAACCTGAAATATCACAGAGATTTTAAACCTGGTTCCCCCCCGCAGGGTGAGCCGGGACTCCCTGGACCAATCGGAGGTCTGGGTCCAGCAGGACTGGACGGGACCAACGTGAGTTGGCACAAAAACTGAAAAAAATGAACGTCTATTATTACGTATTATTAGTAGTAGTAGGTCAGTTAATGTTGTTTTCATATACTATGTCTTTACAGGGTCTCCCGGGACTGCCTGGATCCAGGGGTCCACCTGTAAGTATCATTTCACAATATGATTGTATTCTTTTTATTTGACCCTATTTTATTTTTGTTAATATACTCAGCTGCACTGGAACCGAAAAATTTGAGTTGAGTTCATGTTCAAATTGAGTAAAGTTTTCTCTCTCTTATTGATTAACCTTCAAATTAAACTCACACCAGTAATGTTTTGCATTTATTTGTTTTAATATCTTAGATGCTATTTATTTGAAATTCAAATTTATGATTTCTAAAATGAACAATATATGAGAACACTGTAAAAAATTAGTTGAGGCCTCTGTTAATGCACCGTGGATGTAAACTGCGACAGGATATTGATTACTGATCAGTGTCTACAGTGATTGGTTCTTGTTGATGACCAGGCTGATGTGTTTCAGGGAGAAAAAGGTCGAAGTCTGACGGGACAGAAAGGAGACGAGGTAAACCACACCCCTCTGTGACCTCACAACAGACCCTCCCCTTGTAGTGACATCGAGGAGGGGGTGGGGCCACTGGAGCAGCAGTCAGGACAGTGTGAAGCTGATTTATCTTTTGTTCTTGTTCAGTGAAGTGCTTTGTTCTCCACAGGGGGAGCAGGGTCTCCAGGGGCCTCCGGGGCCGTTCGAGTACGTCGACCCTCCAGAAGACCTGTACATCAAAGGAGAACAGGTGGGCAGGGACTTTAGTCGTTCACAGCCAATCAGATTACAGCTGTTCTACTGTGGGTCTACTTTGGTTCTACTGCCACTGTCCTGAAGCTGCTGGTTCTGCTACAGCTGAGATCATTGTATATCATTGTTCTTGAGGAGTTCTTCGGTAGTCTGATCTTTGGCCCAGCTGTATCTGGTTCCGTTGGTTCTTATGTCGGATCTAGTGTTGGGTTCTAACGTGTGGCTCTGTTGCTTTCTCAGGGTCCTAGAGGGGTTTAAAGGATTCTGTGGACCTGATGGACTTCCGGTAGGTTAAAAAACCGGATCAAACCTGTAGAACAAGGCTAAAGGAACTCTGGGTTCTAACCTAGAACTGCGTTCCAACAGTTTTAAAGTGTTTATCAAGTTCTACCACTGTTTATCAGCTGTTATCAGATTCGATCAGGTTCTCATGTTGGCTGCTGGGTTCTATGAGGTTCTGACATGTTGTACAGCTTTCCAACAGTTTGTACAGGTCTATCATAAACGTTGTGGGTACCTGGGCATTATCCAATGTTTGCTCATTACATTACAGTAGGTTATGATAAGACATTGTTATTGATTATTGTGTGTGTGTGTGTGTGTCCCTGTTTGTGTGTGCGGTCTCAGGGTCTGGACGCACCTCCAGGAATCAAAGGAGAGAAGGGGATTCTGGGATTCCCGGGGTTAAGGGTAAGTAGTTTATTATCAATCCTTACCTCATTAATGAGTATTGATCAGTTCTTTTGTCTCATTTTACACCGACTGCAGCCTCATAGTAAGAAATGCATTAATGGGATTTGTTTTGTTGGGTTGTAGTAATAAAGTAAAGACGAGTCAGATTAGAGAATTTATTCATTCTGTTACAGAGACACAGGGAATTGGATTAACTCATTAATATTCAGATTAATAATCAACATCAGCATCCAAATCACATGATGTGTTTATGTGATTCAGGGATTTTCTGGCAGCTCTGGTCGGGTTGGAGAAAAAGGATTCAAGGTGAGTGGACACAATACAAAAACTTACAAAACTTTTACTACCGTTAGTTGTTTTGTGTACTGTTACTTTTACTTTGCTTTTAATTTTATATTGGTTATATTATTTATAAACTCCAGTTAATTTCACAGTGTTTTAACCTTCACAATGGTTAGCTATTTATACACTGTGGGTCTTTGGTTTATTTAATGTGCTGAGCTTATTTTCAATTTCTGCGTTTCTTCGTATCGATAGATAATCAACCTCTCAGCTAATCAGAACGCAGGGTCTTTTTTACAGGTGTGTGTCTGTGTTTTCAGGGGATCATAGGAAGTCCAGGTCTCCCAGGTCTGATTGGACGAGAAGGTCCTAAGGTCAGTCACTGTGTATCTGTAACGTTTCTGCTCTGACCAATCAGAGAGCTTTTGCAGTCTGTAACAAGCCTGTCTTTTCCCAGGGCATGATGGGAGATCCAGGACCTAAAGGGCTCCCTCAGGAGTCCGACATCACTCACACAGGTTCAGATCCATCAGCTGAATCTGCACATCACTGCCAACCACACATAATGATGTCATCGTGATGCTGACGATGTGTCTGCCTCCTTCTTTCAGGTGAGGATGGGGACCCCGGGCCCTCTGGACCAAGAGGCCCTCCAGGAGAGATGGGGCTGATGGGAATGCATGGACCCCCAGGAGCCCCTGGCAGATTAATACCTGGTCAGTAACACTGTAGATGTTATCAATGTTATAAATATAATGAATGTGTTAATGTCTTAATGCACAAAAGTTTCATGTTTTACAGTTTCTATTTTACAATAAGTGTTTGATGACATGAGAGGAAAAAGGCTCTCTGATGGTTCCTTTTCAGGAACGACAGGTGCTCAGGGTCAGAGCGGAGTTCCAGGCTCCAAGGGAGATAGAGGAGATCCTGGTCAAGTCTTTACCGGTGGACCCATACCCGGAGAACCTGGAAAACCAGGACGGCCTGGACTCAAAGGACTGCGGGGAGAGCCAGGGAATCCAGGTACCAAACAAACTCATGTTCATGTTTGTTTTAAGTTTAATAAATATTTCCAACACTAGTCAGTCAATGCTGAGATTCTATTTACTTTTTGTTTGTCTCGTCAGGTCGTTACTGTCTTCCTGGGGCTACAGGAGAATCTGGAGAGCCGGGTCAACAGGGACCTCCAGGGTGTCAGGGCTTCCCAGGCCTCACAGGTCACTCTCAGCAAATCCTCCTTGTTGTGTTTAAGGGTCTTTCTCAGGTTTTGTCAAGAACCTTTAAAATCAGTTTTTTGATTTTAAAGCACAAAGCACAGAATCCTTTAATGTCGAGTTCCAAGCGACACATAATTGGCCATTTTTCGAGTTTATAAAGAGCATGCATTTGTTGACTTACTCTGAAAAACAGTGGTACACAGAAACCTTCATTTATTTAAAAAAATCAGATTGTTACTAAATGTTGTCAAAATTAGATTGAAAGAGCAGAGGCTCCAAAATAGTTCCCTGAGGAACTCCACACTCAGGCTTCAACTTCTGTCACTTTGTGTTTTAGGCCCTGATGGGGACTGCTCCTGTGGCCCTCCTGTTATACTGAGGGGCCCTCCTGGCTCTGTGGGTGAAATGGGGTATGCTGGGTTTCCAGGAGTCCAGGGAGCCCCAGGGCAGAGAGGAGAGCAAGGTGAAGCTGGAGACGTTGGAGAGCGTGGACAACGGGTGAGTTAGCAAACAACAGGTTGATGTGCTCTGAATTGTTTGTTTGTTCTTTATGTGATTGTTGTGTTTGCAGGGTCTGGTTGGATTTCCAGGTGTCAAAGGGTTCAAAGGGCAGAAGGGAGATTTCATTGTGGTGGATATTATTGGTGAGTTTACACCTCTGGGTAACTGTGAACACCCAACACTACAACACCTATAATATGTTTCAGGAATTCATTGGACTTTTATTTCCAGGGGAAAAGGGAAACAGGGGCCAGCTGGGCCCTGAAGGAAGGCTAGGATTCTCAGGGAGAAGAGGACTTGATGGGCTCCCCGGGGCCCCAGGACAGCCCGGTCCGCAGGTCAGTCAGAGGCTCCAGGTGGACAAAGAGAAATGTCACATCCATGTGGAAGTAGAACAGAACAGTGTTGAATGAAATCTTTTCCAGTCAGTTCTGAACTAAAGAATTATTATTCATCTTTGTTCAACCTCTGAACTCACTGCAGCTCTGCTGATGATCTTGGTTCTTCTGTTCTCACTCTTCATCTTGTGATGGAAATCTGGAAATACAGGAGGCTGGAACACCATATTTGTGTTTGTGTATTTTAATCGGGGCTTTCTGCAGAAAGGATCAACACAGAGAGTCACAGGGATCTCAGAGTGAAGATGCAGGACAGTCAAACTTAAGGATCTTGTATAGGAGAACTAAGGCTGTTTGTCTGAGCCAGTTCAGACTGGTTCTGTAGGCGCAGGTTGAGAGAGGAATCTAAACACACCTGATTTACATATGTTTCCTTTGGAGATAAACAGCCATACATTCAGTTCTTTGGAGAGTAAATAAGTGATAAAAAGGGTCTGATAGTTTTCAGGTGACACACAGTTCAGACCATTAAACATTTGAGGTCATAAACTATTTGGTCATGTTGGATATTTATGTAGATATAGGTCATAAAACTTATATTTCAACTACAACCTAGGTTTCACACATGCTAAGTACATTCTACTACAATCTTTTCTCTAAATCTGCTTCTTTTCAGGGTGAAAGTTTCTCTAGCTCTCCTGGAGAAAGAGGCTTCCCAGGATTTCTAGGGCCAAAGGGATTATTAGGACCCTCAGGTTCCCCTGGATTAGGTGTAGTCGGTGCTATAGGACAGCGGGGGGACCTGGGGGACCAGGGACCTCCAGGAATCCAGGGTCCACCAGGGCCAAAGGGGTCTACTGGTAAGAATAAATCTGAACTCACCTTTGAATATTTCAGGAAAATTTGTGATAACCAACTCTGACACTCTGTTCATTAACACCCTTCCATGTAATGTTTGACACATCCTGCAGGGGACACTCTACCCTGTGTACCTAGAAACCCCGGACCCCCTGGAGAGAAGGGAGACACTGGAAACGCAGGTATGCAATGGCTATATCATCTGTCTGTCTTTTCAGCTTTCTTCCTGTTCACCTGTCTGCTCGACTGTGTGTCTCTCCAGGTTATCCAGGATTCCCGGGACCTTCAGGCTTTCGTGGCATCACGGGACCTGATGGAATTAAAGGAGACAAAGGACAATCTGGACTTCCTGGACTACCTGGACGACAAGGTATCGGAGCACACCTGTCACACCTGATGGATCCTGTTACATTTTCTTCAACAGTATTTCTGCATACAAACCTGACTTGAGGATCAATAATACACTATGTTTGGTTTTACCTGCATTTTCAACTTTGAGACATATTTACTGAAGCTAAAATGTAGAAATGGTAGTTTACAAGGTTGTAGTTGTTATTGAGGAGGTTCTCATGATCGTTTAGCATATTGTAGTGATCAAGGGGACATTTCTAAAGTTTTAGTAGGCTTTTATAATGTTCTAGTGGCCCATTTGGACATTATGGAGGTTTATGAAGTTTTGTGTTGTGGTAGTTTCTCATGAAGCTCTGGTGGTCAAAGAGGAGGTTTTACAGGCCCTTTAGGAAACTTTTTGGATTACTGATGTCTTTCAGAAGGTCATTGGCGAGGTCCAGGTGTTTTGAATAGTCCTTAAGGATGTGCTGTCTGTCCTTCTTAAGGTCGGTGAGAGAGTTCTACTATAAAGTTGTTGAAGTTGTACCTGCCAATGTCTCAGAAGTCCTTCAGAAGGTTTCTAATGGACCCTCAGAAGTGTTCTGGTTATGGGGTGTAGGTGTTTTGGGAAGTTGCAGTGGTCCTATGAAAGGTCCCAGTACTTCTTTAGGGGGGTCATTATGGGTCTTTTGGTTATTTTAGAGTTTTCAAGGTAGTTGAGTAGAGATTTTGCCTGTCACATCAAATGTTTTTTGAAGAAATATGTCCATCCCTACAGTGGACTTCAAAACACTGAATGACTGATGACAAATCATTACTAATTCATTTAAGTTCACTTTCTTTCAATTTATCCTCCACTTGTATTTTCTTTCCTGTTCTTGCAGGACCTCCAGGTTTTGTGGGAGACACCGGAGAAGAAGGACCTGAGGGGTTCAGCTATGGTGGAGATCCGGGTAAAGTTAATCTCATCATCTGGTTTATATCTGACTCTGTAGTTCAGGTCCAAATGGAAATGAAATGTCTTTGGCAATTTTCCGAACCACTGACTCAGGCATGAAATAGTTTCTGACTGTATTAGAGTAATATTAAGTCTTGCAGTATTTGTAACTGTGTATTCCAGGCTCTCCAGGGTTCCAGGGCTTTCCTGGACTCAGGGGCCCAGCAGGGGACGCTGAGGTTGGGCCTTCAGGACCAAGAGGCTTCCCAGGACCACTAGGCTCTCAGGGACCTAAGGGAGTCCCTGGCCCCCCAGGCAATAACGGACTACAAGGTCAATTCTTCCATTTCCCACCTGTTTGCCATATATTCAATCGAAATGTGACTGATTTTAGGGGTTAGATAATAAATTGAAGACAGAGAGATGTGTTTATGTTTGTACTACTTGCAATTGTTCACTCACCGATGTATCTGTAACTCCTACAGACAATCACAATTCAGGAAGGGATGATGTTTGTTAGAGGGCTGGAGACCAGATTCAATTCTCAAAGGATGAAGCAGTGACTCTGATTCACTCTGTAATTGTTTATGTATGTTCAGGAACCCTGGGTAGGGCTGGGGTCCCTGGAGTAAAGGGCCAGAAAGGACAGGATGGAGCCCCAGGGATAACCGGTCCCCCAGGCCCCAAAGCTAACTTCTGTGAGATCGGAAAACCTGGTCCCCGGGGTCCCTTTGGCCCTCATGGACCCATTGGACCACCAGGTAAATCATTACTAACTTACCTCAACTTATCTCATCTTACTTATTATAGTAACAGATACAACAGAAAAAAATACAAAACACAAGTTGCTTCTTTTAATCATCATATTTCATGTCAGGTTTTCAGGGGGAGAAGGGGGAGATTGGGGAAGTGGGTCCTCCAGCTTTTGGCCCTCAAGGTCCTGTTGGTCATCCGGGCTCTCCAGGTATCCCAGGGTTCCCAGGGATCCAAGGCCCCACTGGTCCTATTGGAGAGTCTGGACAGCCAGGACCCAACGGCCAGAAAGGTGAGCGCAACTTGTCCACCCACACACCTGTCATTTAATGTTTTGTCGTGACCAGTGTTGCCACAGTTACTTTGAAAAAGTAACTTAGTTAGATTACAAGTTACTTGATTATAAAAGTAACTTAGTTAGATTACAAGTTACTTGATTATAAAAGTAACTTAGTTAGATTACAAGTTACTTTATTTTAAAAGTAACTAAGTTAGATTACAAGTTACTTTTTTAGTTACAATCAGCAGCTGCCGACAACACCTCCGCCGCCTCAACATAAAAATGAGAACCGTTTTGCCAACACGTGAACGGAGGGACAGACACGCGTCCAGAGTCGCCGCCGCCGACCGCCGTACCCGGTCCCCTCCAACCCGTCCCCGCCTTCTGCACCGCGACGGACACCGACCCAAGAGAAGGAAAGCCCCCCCACCAGCGACGCCGTGAGACGCTGCGGACGAGGACCCCCCCCCCAAAAAAAGAAAAAGGTCGAGGCGTGCCGCACACCGAGCGTCCGGCGGCGCGGAGAGGAGGGCGACTGCTCCCCCAGCCGCAGCACGTGCCCAGTGGTTTAACCACAAATACCCTAATAGTAACGCACAGTGACTTGGACAAGTAACTTTAATCTGATTACTGGTTTGGAAATAGTAACGCGTTAGATTACTCGTTACTGAAAAAAGTGGTAAAATTAGAGTAGCGCGTTACTAAGTAGCGCGTTACCGGCATCACTGGTCGTGACGTATTGTCACGTGAATATTCTCTGTGTGTTTCAGGTCTGCTTGGCCTCCAAGGAAAGTCCGGAGGGCCAGGTGCTCCAGGACAGACCGGGGCCCCTGGAGCTCCAGGGACGACTGGGGAAAGAGGGTTCAATGGACGAGACGGAGCTCAAGGATGTGAAGGGACTAAAGGAGAAAAAGGTAAAAAACGAGTGATTCTTCTGTTCTAATGTACTGCATTATCAAACAGTGCTACCACGATAAACTATATATGTCTTTATTCCACTTCTGAAACAGATAATATCCAGCTAATATAATTTCGGTTTGTATTAAAACTCTCCCATGTGTCGCCTGCAGGCTGTAAAGGGGTCCCAGGGTCTCCAGGGGAAACCAAGTACATCCTCATTAAAGGAGAGCGAGGAAAACAAGGAACCTCGGGCATCAGTGGCTTCCCAGGACCACGAGGTCAGAGTCAGTCGAGTATATCATCAGGCATCACTGTTTAAAGCTAACCTTTTTCACACAGCACTGGTTTCAACACGATTCAAGGTTGTAATTCTTTTATTCTGATCTCTGGCAGTTTGTTCAGTAACATATAAAAACCTGAGTCGACCATTTCCTGGAGACATTACTTACTAGTGTCATGTTACTGATCCTCCAATCTGAATCCTTTAACACATCTTCTCTACAGGAAGTAAAGGTGTCCAAGGGCCTTCAGGTAATCCAGGGTATCCAGGAATCAACGGACCCCCAGGTATCATAGGACCCCCAGGAACACCAGGTCGCTACAGTAAGCCAGGATTACCAGGACCACCTGGATGTCAAGGACCTCCCGGACTCATCGGCTTCCCAGGACAGACAGGAGATCCAGTAAGAAGAAAAAGGACTTGATGAGTTGGAATGAGTGTTTGGAGACAGAGTCAAGCAGGAATTACAGCTGCTCCTTGTACTTGTACATGTTTGACCTTCAAAGGTTTTTGTCACTGAACACAGTTGTTGTAAATTAAGGATAAGGGTATGGCTGAAGTACTAGATCTTTATTTGAAAGTGTTTAATGTTCAGAAATACTTACATGTTTTGGTTTTTATTTGCAGGGTGACCTGGGATGTCCGGGGAAATCTGGAGTAACTGGTCACGAAGGATGTACCGGACAGAAAGGTACATGGTTGACCCAGCCAACTTCTGTTGGTTCTTTCCAGTGTAGGTTGTTGAGTTAACTTTGTTTTTGTGTCTAAGGTGACAAAGGAGACTCTGTTGGTAGTCCTGGTACACCAGGAGAGAGGGGACTTCCTGGAGACTTCGGGCCGTCTGGTAATGATGTGGTTCTGGTTCTGTAGCAGTGAGAGAGGAGATAATATGTTGCAAATAATTCTCTTATTTGTAAAGTCATGTTTGTAATGGCGATGAATACATGTTATCGTTGTACACTATAAACCATCTCATTTCTGTATGAATCAGTAGGTTTTGTTTTTCAGGACCTCCTGGAGCTCGTGGAGAGCCTGGGGGACCTGGTTTCATCGGGGTTCCAGGTTTGAAAGGTTGTAAAGGAGATCTCGGCCGGCGTGGAGACCCGGGTCAATCAGGTAAATAGCCACAACCAGGACCTCGTCATTATTTAGCTTTACACTGTAATACTGGCCTGGTCGTGTGATGTGTTACCATAAATTGTGTATAACACCGGAGATCTTGAAAACTCTCTAAAGGTAAAGTATCTGGATCACCCTTAGTCGCTGGCTGCAGTATAGGAATTAACCTGTGACGTCAGGATTGACAGCTGAGAATGACTCCTGATTGGCCATGTACATGTATGGGTGGGACCTGGTGGATCGTTCCATCCTCCAATCTCTACTTTGCAGATTTTGGGTCTAAGTGATCTCATCAGTGCATGATAGCAGAGTTTGTATGAGATATATTTTGGCTTCATTTTTGGATAGTGCATAGTGGAGACACATCATCCATCTTTATTTATGTCTATGAATGGCACCGAAAAAAACAGTAAAGAGCAGCATCTGTTCAGTGTGGGAACAGAATGGGAGGTAGATGGGACTGAGGAAAGGGACAATAGACAGAATTTTTCATGTGAGTATAGTTGTAGTAACAAACCCTCTCAGTGTGTTTTTACTGTATTTTTTCCTGCCAACCTTGGATTGGCAGATTCTTGGATTCTCAGTATTTTAAATGTAAGCTTTTACTTCTTAATTATTCAGCTATTTGATTGATTTTTGACTTCCTCCGTTCCTGCGGTCTGATTGGCTGTAGAACTCTAGTTAGAGGTGTTGACTTGATGAATTTCATATTTAAAATATGGTGATTGCCACTCAAACACAATGTTGGCTCCGATCTAGGGGTTGGTGAGTTCCAAATTTTCTGAAATTGTGGGGGTGTGAACTGGGCACAAACCTGTCTTCTGTCTGTCTGGTTTATTTCAGGTGTGATCGGCCCCTATGGTCCCAGAGGTCATCCAGGTGGTCCAGGTCTTCCGGGCAATGGAGGTAGTGATGGGCCCCCAGGACCACAGGGCTGCCTAGGACTTCAAGGTGAGAACTCAAACCCAGACACGTCATTATTTAAAGGCAATTGTACTAGCAACAAATGATAACAGAAATGATGTCAAGGCCCTTTTCATAAAGAGGTCTAGATATAATCTTTACAATATTAGGGAAGATAGTTTTTTAGTATCCTTAGATTCCTATAGTTGTTGGTTTTGTGGTTTTTGTTATATTGAAATGACAGATTGTGAGTTTGATTCCCAAATTATTTTGTGATGCTTCAGGGGCTCCTGGACCGCTGGGACTTCATGGATTGGATGGACTTAAAGGAGTGAAGGGGGACATGGGGACCAGAGGTACAAGTCTTACACATCTTTTCTGATAAGATTATCCATCAACCCAGATACCGAAGCAGTTGATATCATGTGACCAAAGGAGTTTTTCAAATTGACACAGATTAAACCAAATTCTGTTTGGGAATCTTTTGTGAGAACATCATTCTAACACGCACACTGGCTGCGTGAGCCTTGCTTTTTATATTCTATATTTGATCCGGTTAGAGCAACCACTCTACCTCTGTGAAACTGTTTCCTATAAATGTTCATCTCTCTATCTTTCTAGGTCTAGCTCTGCCAGGTCCTCCAGGTCTCAAAGGTCTTCCAGGGGATAAGGGTCCTCAAGGTCCTCCAGGTCCCTCTGGTCCATCCCAGCCAGGACAAAAAGGAATCAAAGGCCCCCCAGGACCAGAAGGTCTGTAACAGTACGACCCCCCCCCCAGCATTAAATTGTATCATAGATCACTACTAAGGATCAGAACTTAAGCTGGATTCTTTGTCCGTAATGTGTTTTAATGTGTTGTTGCAGGACCACAAGGCAGTTATGGATCTCCAGGTAAACCTGGACCAAGCTGTCAAAATCCAGTTCCAGGCCCCCGCGGAGATCCTGGTTGTCCCGGACCAGATGGCGAGCAAGGTAGGTCTTAACACTCAGGTTGAGTTAACTTCAACAGAGGAGTCACACTGGATATCATGTGACGTGGCTTTGATGTTTCAGGTTGTCCTGGGGACATGGGGGATCCTGGTCCAAATCCTCCCCTAGCTGGGGATGAGGGAGACAATGGAGACACAGGGTTCAGGGGACTAGTGGGACTAAAGGGATACCAAGGATCCAAAGGATTGCCAGGGATCGCTGGAAACCGGGGAGTGAAAGGTCAGACTCTCAATGTATCTCAGAATTCTTTATATTAACATGCATGACATCACTGCTGACTGAGCCTCATTCAGAGAGCTAACTGCTAATGGGAGTTAGGTGTTATTACCTGGCTGGGCCTGGCTGCTTAAAGCTCAACTCAGTTTGAAGCTAAAATCTGTGGTTCACAATTCAGATTATTAGAAATTACTGAAAACTGTTTCAGAATGCACCCCCCTATCATGGACGGTCATTAGTACAGCTATGTGTGTGTGTGTGTGTGTGTGTGTGTGTGTGTGTGATCAGGTGTGAAAGGGTCACAAGGTCTGATGGGACTTCCTGGTAACCGGGGCCAAAGAGGTTGCCCTGGTTCTGGAGCACCTCCTGGACCTAAGGGTCGTGATGGATTGGTGGGTCCAAAAGGAGAAAAGGGAGGAGTCTCCCCCTTCCTCTACTACCCCCCTGCCCAGCCGGGGCCCCCAGGTCCCCCTGGGCCCCCTGGTAGACCTGGAGTGATTGGCCTCATTGGAGAAATCGGCCCGAGGGGTTTCAAAGGTGAGCAACAGAAACTGGACGAGATCCCATTCAAACTCTTGTCTCTTGTCAGACAATATTTTGTTGTTTTCTTGGCTCATAACACAACCAACGTTAGCATTAATGGCGGATTACTGACCAATGACCAAAGGCCCCCTTTAAACTTTACTCACCAACAGCTGTCTCCCGGTGAAACTCTCTTTACTGTGCACTATTCATTCTGTGTGCAATTGAATGACTTATATGCAACTGTTTCACTGTATACATATTTTTCACTGTAAATATATTTTACACTGTATATATTCGTAAACAGGTTTAAACTTTATGTATTAGTTTGACTTCCAAATGTACTTTTTATGTCTTTTATATTTTGCTTATTTTCTGCTGCTCTAACGTTGCAAATATCTTATCTTAGAAACCAACACCACCATTAACTGCAGTTGTCGTGCTAACCTGCTAGCTAGCATGCTGCAGCTGATCCATCGCTCACTGGCAGAGGAAACTTGAAACAAGTCCCTTCAATGAGGGACAGCCAATGAAATGTTAATAGGGCTTTTTGGTAGTTTGACTCTAGTTGAGCTAAGAACAGAGGATGTTGATCCTTGTTGACATTTATGAGACAAATTCTGATTTGTGAACTTGAGCTATGCAAATACATTTTGATGGATGAGAGATTAGTCAAATACCAAACACATAATGGGAAACTACCAACATCCGTTTCAGTGTTTGAGCTGCTGATTGTTAGGATGGTTGGTTTGTTCCAGGTATAACGGGGGACCCCGGCTCTGAGGGACCGATTGGCTTTGTGGGGCCCCCAGGTCCAGATGGAGCCCGAGGAGAGGCCGGCCTGCAGGGGGAGAACGGAGATGTTGGAGCCAAAGGTGAGACCTCAATGTTAGTTACAGTGTTTTGGTTGTATTTTATCAGCTCGGGTAAGTTTGGATCAATATGGCCGGCAGATGAAGTTTGGGTGCAGTTGATGTGAATCATCTGTCAGTTGTTTTGTCAACATAACTCCTGTTGTGGTTTTTGCTTCTCAGGTGATTCTGGTCCAATCGGTGCCCGCGGCCTTCGTGGACAATCCAGAACCTTGAACTCAGGTTTCCTGTTGGTGAGGCACAGCCAATCAGATCAAATTCCCACCTGTCCATTAAACATGAGGGTCCTATGGAGCGGATACAGTCTGCTGTACCTGGAGGGTCAGGAGAAGGCTCACACTCAGGACCTGGGTATATACTGTGTATATTTTAACACATCAACACACACATTCTATGGGTTACATGCTGTTAAACAAAACATTTACAATTCACTGTCACTGCCAGCATCAGCTCAGTCTCACGATCAGGGGGCAGAGCGGTCCTCCTCTAACCAGGAGCTCGAACCGCAGGCCGAAGATTTTCTTGGGCAAGATACTGAACCCCAAATAAACTGAACTGTAAAACATTTTGAGTGATCATCAAGAAAAGAGCTGAATCCCCATGACAGCCCTGCAGGTCCTTCAGTGAGCTGGCATACATCCACACAACATGTTCCTTCATGAGAACATCACAGATCTGTTGATGAGATCATTTCAATGAGATCTAGACTTCGTTAACATTTGCACTAATGATTTTTCCAGGTCAGGCGGGGTCATGTATGCAAGTCTTCTCCACGATGCCGTTCTCCACCTGTAACATGGGAGCCTGCTCTTACGCAAGTCGCAATGACAAATCCTATTGGCTGTCCACGACGGCGGCCCTCCCCAGCACACCAGTGAGCGGGCCCTCCATCGAGGAGCACATCAGCCGCTGTGTGGTGTGTGAAGCCCCCTCCTCACCTGTCGCCCTGCACAGCCAGACCTCTGAGCGGCCAGCCTGCCCCCCCCAGTGGACCAGTCTGTGGACAGGGTACTCGTTTCTCATGGTAGGTAATGCAGTACAACGACTACAGTACTACTACTACTACTACTTCTTCTACTGCAGCTCCCAATAATACTACAGCCAAAACAATAAGTGTAGTGCTAAACGTATTATCCCACATCAGTACGATAATGCTACTGCTAATGCTCTACTGCTAATATTATTTATAATACTCCCGCTAATCTTGTTGCTATTAGAAGTGGAGCAACTGCTACTACAGCTAACACTGCTAATGCTAATACTAGCTCTGTGGCTCTCTCACCTGACTATGATGTCATTTCCTGTGTGTCGCAGCATACAGGTGCTGGTGACGAAGGCGGCGGCCAGTCACTGACGTCATCAGGGAGCTGTCTGTCGGACTTCAGGGCCCAGCCCTTCGTGGAGTGTCAGGGGCCTCGAGGAACCTGCCACTACTTTGCCAACATCTACAGTTTCTGGCTGACCATAGTGGACACGAGCACCGTCACCTCCAACAGCTCCTCCACCACGCTGACCGACAGCTGGCAGCAGAGGAGCAACATCGGGAAGTGCAGCGTCTGCATGAGGGATTGAGGAGGAGGAACACCACCTCCTCCTGCCGGAGGGAGTGAGGGGAAGATGTTGGTTCACTGAGGAGCAGGAGGTGAAGCATCCTTTCAACTCCCCCCTGCAGGAGGCAGCGAGGAACTTCTCCACCGAGCAGACGCACAAAATGAGACTCGCTTATTTGTGTCCATGAGGAGAGACGGTCGTGTCAGTGACGATGCTGTCAATCAACTTTTCGACCAACCCTGTTCAGATCTTCAGGAGGAACTCGTCTTCACTAATGATCAGACAGATGTGTGAAGGTTTCATTACAGGTTATCACTTCCTGTAACAGCTGATTGGTTGATCGTTCTCTCATCATCCAATTACGATGACGAACTAGGGAAGTTTAGGACTCGCCTCTAGCCCCACCTGCTGGCCAACCAGGACCTGCCCCTGAATATGCTCTCTGATTGGTCAGGTGATGGCAGGGACTGCCTTTCATTGGTCAGTCAGTGTTGTGTTAATATTTAGAGAGAGAATCGTGTGAGAAGATATGAAAATATTCTACATTAATTCTTGAAACAACGAGCAACGCTGACATCGCAGAACAGAACCAGAGCCAAGACCAGGATCATGATTCAGAACTACAACCAGAACTAGGAGCTGAAAATATGCCTTCATATATATATATATAATATCCTCCATGTTCATCTGTATAGATCTTTACTCTTTGGTTTTTATTTGTGTTTTAAATAAAGTCCACTTGAATATCTGTGTTTCCTTTAAAAAGATTTAATTTTTCAATATTTTTAAAGTTATACCAAAATAAACTCTCAAAAATGTTTTTTAAAAACAAGTAACTTCCTGTTTCTGTCATTTAGGGAAAATATTTAGTGAATGAGTATTTCTCTGGTTTCAGTTCAGCCTCTGTTCCTGGTGGCAGACCTGATCCTCGTCTCTGTCCTGCTGATTTGTAAATATGTTTGAACTCAGCCGTTTTATATTTTTACTGTAAATGTCATCAGAGTTATTTATTTAGCCTGAAATTAATGTTGGTGCTATTCGATGCTTTATTTGCTTGTTTTTTTTTATGTTTGAAAACAAAAAACACAGTGAGGCCCCACCCCTCTCCATCCCCAGACAAACTAAAACGTATAAAAACTAAATTCAACACATATCCCTCCGACTAAAGTTAGAATTTGATTTCACATTTCTGTTTGTGTTTTTTGTTTATTGTAACAGTGAAAACTGTAATGTCATAAACAGCTGGTTTCTTCCATCGAACTTTAATAAAAGAGGGTTTTTATATTATTTTTCAATGTTTAAAGATAATGTTTTAATCAAACTACGTTTCCCTTGATGCTTTTGCAGGAGACCTCTGTTTTTTAGTTTTGTTAAAATGTTGAGTTCACTTCAGCCATAAATCCTTTATAATCTCAAATGGGCGGGGCTTGTTTATTACTTGAGGAAGATCTGGATGTGGAGGGGCTAAGGGGGCGGGGTTACTGTGTGTGTTTGTATTGTATTTAAAAATGTGATATTTTTAATCTGTAGGAGGAAACTTCTCACTAACACTTGTGAAACATTTTACTCTGTGAGCGGACGACTTCAATAAAGTGCATCAAACTGTCACTCAGACTCTTTAATGGTTAACGTCAGTATCAGCTGAGGAGTGTCTATAGCATCTGAACCCTGTGTGTGTTAAGAGCAGACAACTTTCAACACTATCCGTGCAGTTTCCCTCAAGTTTGTTTTAACATAAGTTTATGCAACACTACACTATCCAGCAGGGGTCACTGTCTCCCTGTAACAAAGAACCAGGATTGTAGAGCGACTTTCGACGTGTTTTCATTCAGCTGAAATGTAACAGTTGAATGTGCTTATTAAAGAGAGAATGAAGTCATACTTGAAAACACAAAATATACAAATAGTGTTATTGAATAAACTTGAAAAATGTCAATTCTACAAAAGCTTTCTGGAAAAAATGTAAGCTGAGCCGTCAGTGATCTGATGTTTTATTCTCAACACATAGTTGTATTCATGCATCCACATCAACAGGAGACAGACACATGATCAACACACTCAGTGTAAAGTGTGTGTCTGAGTTTCAGCTGGATGAGGTTTGCGATGATGGAGATCTTAAAGGTCAGAGCGACCTTGAATGCATCAAACCAGCAGCACATTGTTTCTGGAAATACTGAAAAAAAAGATCCGTGAAAAGTTTATTCACAAACTGAAAAACCACTGATTTGAAGAAACGTAGAATCAGAAGATTGTGTGATGTCGGTCAAACACCAGCAGAGGGAGCCCTCACCTATTCTGAAGTAATGGTCTGTTTATCCGAAAACACAAATAATAAACCTCTTTATCTCTGAAGAATTGATCAGAAACCTCATCACACCAACGAGCTGGAGCTATAATCAATGCTTTAAATACACAATCAGCTGAAGAGACTCACAGCTCTTTGTCTAGTACCTTTGATTAAAATGTATTTTCTCTTATATCCTGTGCAACAATAAAACTACAACTGTGCAGTTATTGTCATGAAGCATCTCCATGTAAAAACAAAACCAAACCCCAAAACAAACTCCTGTGAAACCCTGAAGTATAAAAACCAGCGAGCAGGTTTCTCTCAGTCCAGATCCTGAACGGCCGGAAGCAGAAGAGGAACATGAGCGGCTCTGATGAGCTGAACTGTGGTTAAGTCCTCTAGTTCTGGTCTAAGTCCCAGAGTCCACCTCAGTCCAGAGTCCACCTCAGTCCAGAGTCCACCT
>CM076719.1:485289-495289 GCA_038501795.1 Pseudopleuronectes americanus
CAGCTGACGAGGCCTGGGGCCCCCAGGGGCTGCCCCCCCACTGAGGGCCCAGTCTTTATCCGCCTGTTCCTCCTGCTGCAGCACCTGAACACACACACACACACACAGAGAGGTCAACAACGCCACCTGTGAACTTTAGTGTAACCATGGCAGCAGCAGTCCTCACCTGAACCACCAGGCCCAGGTTGGGCCCCGCGGTGGGGGACCTCAGGGACTCCCTGACCACGGCCCACAGCTCCTTCTGCAGCTCCTCGTACAGCAGCTCCACGTCCTTCGCCTTCCTCCGCTCGCTGTCCTGCTCGGCGCCGGCCGACCCGTTACACTCCTGCTCCAGCTCCTGGATGTGAGAGTCGGCCAGGAACAGGTCCCGCTTCTTCACGAGCTGCAGGATCTCCAGGACTGAGGGAAACAGAGACGAGAGACATCAGGGACGATCATGGTGATGCTCCAGGGACGGGAGGCAGCTCTGAGGTCAGTGTGAAGTCGTTTCAGGGAGGGGCCTCTGTGGCTGTCAGACCGATGATGTCAGCACTGAGATGACCTCACTTCATTCAGGGAGGAGCTTCACGTCGATGCAGGACACTGGGGGGGGCGGAGGTCTAAAGTCTCTGGTGCCAGTATTCTGTTGTCAGGGCTGAAACGTTTTTAAACTGTTGAGTTAAACAATGAAAACAAAGTTTCACTGAGATAAAAAGTGTTAAAGGTTCAAGAAGAATCTGAAGTTTCTTCATGTGATCTGCTGAGTTCTGGTTTCACTCTGTCACTTAGGGCCTAGAGAATGTTCTACTCCTCTTCTTCTTCTAATGCTTCAGTGTTTTCACTCTGGATTAGGATGAAGTCTCAATCTGTTTCTGGACGTCAGAGAAAATAAAGAAGAAGAAGCAACATCAACTTTACACTAAAGTTATTTTTAAATGTACAAGAAGTAAAAACCAGAAAAAGACACGACATCGATAAACAGGAAATGAGCTTTATAAATAAAGTTTGCTTGATTGAATGATCTATCTGAGTAATACCCAGATATAAATACTCATATGTATAATCAAAGTATGAAAACACAGATAAACCTAACTCAGAACATTCATGAACAGACGACAGGACACACACACACACACACACACACACTCCTCCTCTCAGAAACACAGCTCTCATTGTTCACTTTCAGTCTTGGGAGGAAATCTGTCCCAGCTGGGTGATGAAGCCCCGCCCACCTTCACCCATTTCCTCAAACCACCCCCCCCCTCGCCACTGAACCCCGAGACTCAGGTCACTGTGAATTTAACACCAGCTGCGGAGCATGATGTGTGACAGACGACCACCAGGTGACAAACACGACTGAAACATCATGGTCCAGTGTTCCCTCTCTTAGCTCCATGTTTGGTCTCCACCACATCCTGAAGGAAACATCTGGATCTTTGACTTAAATTACATGATGTGAAAACTCAGTGTGGAACTGAGCGACTTTGAAACTGCTGAGTCAGATTAACCTGCTCAGACGCACCTGAGACGTGTGTGTGTGTGTGTGTGAGAGTGTGTGTGTGTGTGTGTGTGTGAGTGTGTGTGTGAGTGTGTGTGTGTGTGTGTGTGAGAGTGTGTGTGTGTGTGTGCACGCAGACTCTAATCTGAACTCTGTTTCCACATCTTTCTGGTCTCCAGTTCGTGGGTTACTGCTCCTCCTGAAACCTCGGCAACTTCTCATGTGTCGTATGTAACATTAGACACAAACTGGAAATGCAAATCAAAACTAAATAATAATAATTTCCCTGGTTGAAGTTAATATGATGTAATAACACTTGTTTTCTCTCCTCTGTCCTCAGATTTATTTGAGTATAAATAAAACTGACAACCAGTGAGAGCAGTGCGTTGGGGCTGTCAATCATCTGCTGTCCCACATGCTGGAGAAGCTTTGTAGACTTCCTGTGAGACGCTGGACTGGTTCCGCTGGTTTCGTCCTCGGAGCTTCTCCTCTTCCTCCCTCAGGATGGTTTCCTGTCACAGTTGAATATCTGATGAGGCCAGCTCCGTCCCTGCAGCCACAGCTGGATCAAATATGTTTCTGCTGATAGTTCAGTGTATTCATGTTCAGTTCTTCCTCTGCTGACAGACACAGACACACTTTACTGCGACTGAGCCTGCAGACGACACTCGGGGCTGAAAACCTCCTCCAACATCCTGAGCCTGTTTTCCAGGTGAATTCTTCTGTCGGATATGAACAGTTTATCATGAAGTTCATCACAGACACAGAAGAAACATCGCTGCTGAAACACGTTGAAGAGGGACCAGGTTCGAGTTATCAAATCAGAAGATCCACCCTCTGAACTGTGACCTTTGACCTCCGAACACCCGGACTCGCTCTAGCTCGGTGGCAGGTCGGTAGGCGGAGCTACAGAGGGGCGGAGGCAGCGTTCACTCACGCTCACGTTTCAGTGTCTGTTTGAAGCAGTTGACACAACAAGACGTGTTGATGCAGACTGACCGGGTCTGGACATCAGCCACCACACATGAAACACAGCCGTCCTGGGGAAAGAGTGCGACTTCACGATGAGCTCAGGAAATCCTTCACCAAGGGTTTCAGTTTGGAACAGCAGGAGTTTCACTTGTCTGTTGATTTCGAGTGTTTGCATCTTTGTGTCTGAAGACAAACGGCTGCTTCAGGAAGTGAAGCCACTTGAACAGCGATAACAGCAGCGTCTCCGACAGGAAGACAGTTACACAACACACAACAACGTGCTGCTGGAGAACTTTCTACACAACTGAGCCACAACACAACGTGCAGCAGGCTGTGGTGTGTTCAGGGGCTACAGGACTTTTAGCTGTGTTTATATTTCACCTTCTACCTGCAGCGCTGACAGACCTGCTGGTCTCTGTGTGCGTTTCATTAATCCCTGGTCATGTTACCACAGAGAAGCAGGAATGTGTGAAGGGTACATTTCTGTGTGTGTGTGTGTGTGTGTGTGTGTGTGTGTGTGTGTGTGTGTGTGTGTGTGTGTGTGTGTGGTAAAACACTCCTTCTTTTCACCTCAAACATAAACTCAATGAGACTCAGTGAAGGTCAAAGTGAGTCCAGCAACAAAAACAAAAGAAGTCTCAGGAAACCAGAGTCACGTGTGAGACGACTCTCACACCTTCTCAGTTCAGTGTGAATCTGAACATCAGGTGTGAGAGGTCCCTCAGATCAGAAGAGGAGTTCTGGACCCTAGCCCACGTAGGTCATGACGACAGGACGTGAAAATAGACTTGAAAAAAACTAATCATGAGCATTGATCTCTCCACCGTCAATCATGAAAACACTTTGTTGATAAACTCTTTAACTGATTAAATGGTTCAGAGACTGTTATGGTGCACCCCCACCCCCACCCCCACCCCCACCACCACCCCCATCATCACAATGTGCACCACCTCTCCACGCTGATGAGCATCTGGCCGCTTGGATCTGAACGCTCACATGAGAAGTCAGAATGCATGAAGACAACGATCAGACGCCCCGATGCACATGAACTCACCACGACACCAAACAACCTGCTGGAGACACAACCAGTGAGTTGTACTGGTGTTGATTTAGATTCTCCAGGTCGGATTCATGCTGATTACAGACGATCTCGTCTCTTTGTACGAAACTGAATCTTTACCTCTGACACGTCGGCTGCAGTCAGAGTCTTTGCAGCAGTGACCTGTGATGTTGATGTGTGAAACTAAAATGTAATTTATTTAATTCCTACTTTAATTTTTTTGTTTGGTCCATGTCCCATCTGCTAACATGGGAGAGGAGGGTTTATGACCTTTACTGCATCCAGACACCAGGGGGCGAGCAAGGTAAACTGGCTTCACTTTCTGGAGCTCTCATGTCGTGTGTGTTTTATTGCAAAACAGAAGAAAAGGATCTGGGTTGTTTGTACCTGCATCACTGTTATGTACCATTCAAACACACACACACATTCTCACAGACACACACACACACACACACATTCTCACAGACACACACACACACACATTCGCACACGCAGGAACCTGATCTGCTGATTCGTAAGATTTAACAGCGTCTGAAAACAGGTCCTGACCTGACTCCAACAGACAGCGAACTGAGGCATCATGTTTGTGTTGACGTGTTTGTGTTGACGTGTTTGTGTTGACGTGTGGACGTCTGTAAGAGACCTTTCATTTGAACATGTGACAGTAACAACAGCTCAGTCTGATTCTCTCCTGTGTTCAGAAACCTCCTCACTCTGCGTTTTCTTTCTACTTCCTGTTCCGTCAGTTACAGGTGAGCACATCACTCACCACCACTGATCAGGTTGTGATTAATGGTAGGTTTACTTTCATTAGAAATACTGGGTTAGCGATATGTATTTCATAAGAATAGTTAACACTCTGAAAACAAGCGCCCCCTGCTGGTGGCTTCTAACTCACTGCAGATTTGAAGAAACTCTGGAGGAACTTTTCTACTACAGAGGTCAGAGGGTTTATCAGGCTTATAAGTTTATCACTGAATATTTACATCATCTGAAGTCGTCAAGTTGAAGTCTGAATATTATATAAAAGAAAACTCACATCTGAGCAACAACTGTTTTAATTTAATCAGATTTTATAGAAAAACCAAATGACATCGATGAAAAGGTCTGAAATGTGTCAGAGCTCGACACAGAGAGAGTTCAAAGGTGAAGAGTAAACGTAAACAAGGGTGTGGAGGGACTGAGAACACACACACACACACACACACACACACACACACACACACACACACACACACACACTCGCAGACACACAATTAATCATTCATTAGAATACAGAGTAAACAGAGTGCAATAAACAATAGACGCAACACACACAGACACACACAGACACACACACACACACACACACACACACACACACACACACACACACACACACACCAGTGTCCTTGTGGAAACTCACAGCGTCTCAGTTTAACCCTGAGGTCACTAACCTGTCTATCTCTCTTTAGGCCCCTCCCCCTTACGTCAGTGAGAATGGCGTGAAAACAATAAGACAACACAGAGAGAGAGAGAGAGAGAGAGAGAGAGAGAGAGAGAGAGAGAGAGAGAGAGAGAGAGAGACAGAGACAGAGACAGATACAGAGACAGAGACAGACAGAGAGACAGAGAGACAGAGAGAGAGAGAGAGAGAGAGAGAGAGAGAGAGAGAGACAGAGAGAGAGAGAGAGAGAGAGAGAGAGAGAGAGAGAGAGAGAGAGAGACAGAGAGACAGACAGAGAGACAGAGAGACATAGAGAGAGACAGAGAGACAGAGAGACAGAGAGACAGAGAGAGAGAGACAGAACTCGGAGCTGCCCTCTAGTGGACACTTCCAACAGTCTGCAGAGTCGAGCAGAGTGATGGACACCATGTCAGCTGATCGCCCACAGCCAGTCACAGCGTTGTGGTTTTCTTACCTGACAGCGGCTCTCGGGGTTTCACCTCCTCCACCACCTCCTCCTGCACCGGCTGCTCCTCGGGCCCCTGAGACAAGTGGTCGGCCGTGGACTCCTTCTTCAGCTTCCCCAGGCCGACCCTCTTCATGAAGGACAGGCGGCGGCTGGTGGAGTCGCTCTCGCTCTCAGGAGGGTTCATCTCCCCGTTGGTGAGCGAGTCCTTGTAGGAGCTCAGGGTGTCACGATACTTCCCTGCAAACCTGGAAGGGAAGAACACTGATGACCTCAAACTCCCAGCATCCTTTGTGACTTCTGCTCATCACACAACCTGAGACCCGCCCTCTTTCACTCCCGCCTTACCTGAGCAGACTTCCTTCAGAGCTTCTCCTTCCTCTCTTCTTCTTCTCTGCAGGGGACGGCGTTCCCTGCAGTGACCCCTGTGGGGAGGGAGTGGCACTTCCTTTGCTCCTCCCGGACGCTCTCAGCGACTTCCCCAGTTTTCCCAGACTCTTCAGTGGAGACTTGAACTTGAAGGAACTCTTCGCTGAGCCTCCTCCTCCGCCCTTCTTCCCTTCGTTGGCCTCATTCTCGTCCTCCTCGTCCTCGAAGGGGTTTCGGTCCCTCGGCACCTCGCCGTCCAGGAGCGAGTTGCCAGGTGACCAGTGGTCGCCATGGCCACTGTTGTCGTGGATGCTGTCGTCGTCGTCGTGGAAGGGGCTGCGTTGGGGGGTGATGTTCAGGCTCATCCTGCGCAGGATCCAGGCGTTGTGGAGAGTCGGACCGCCGCCTCTCAGGCGCAGGGGGGGGTTCTCGAGGACAGGCATGATGGGTGTGGGGGAGGGGGGGCAGAGGGGGGGGAATCTGGGGAGGAACGAAGAGAAAAATCATCTGATCAGAAGAATGAAGACGTGAAGCACGAGTCTGACGATTCCTCCATAACAACCATCGTTAGGTTCGACGTGGCCACGCCCACTTGTCTCTGTTAGATATTTAGAGCCACCTAGTGGTGAACCATCTGAACTACACAGACACGAGGACCTAAGATGATTTCAGACATGAACTCCAATAAATATCTGTAAAATAGTGTCTGGACATTTTATGGACTTTGTGTTTCTCTTCTGAATAAACGGTCTCCTCCCTCAGAGGGTGAATGTGTGAAGTCTGAGGAACGTGAACAACCCCCCCAGCGATTGTAAATCCAGTCAATAAAGTTTAACTAGAACCTGCCTTGAGGCCATGACAACACAAAACGCTCCTTTCTGATTGGCTGCCAAGTTTGTCCGAGCTGTGATATGTCATCAATGACCCAGAGTTCACTCCAAGGTTCTGTGGCACCTCCTAACCAAAGCCACCATGACAGCAAACACTGCTCTCTGATTGGCTGGCAGGAGTTAAATGAATAATCAGAGTCCACAGTTTAACCGTTGGCCGGACACCGAGGTGTGCCAACCTGTAGGTAACCATAGCAACAAGGCGGATGCTGGTCTACAAACACGCCCACCTGGTTATAAAGCTGCTGCAACATGTTTCCATGATCGTAAAGAACCTTCATAAAATCATCAAACATTAACAGAGATCAGCTCCGAGCAATGATTCACTGAAACGTCTCGAAGCCTCCGCTCATCACCAGAAGAAATGAATTCTCTGAAGAGAAGCTTCTAAACCGGCAGCGGAGAATCTAAAGAAGCTTTTCATTTAAAACTCAAGAAGCAAACGACCACTTCGATAAAACAGATGAACGACAATCTCTCTGAAGCTGGGGTTCGTCCTCTCATAACACAACATTTCATTCAGTGTGCGTGTGTGAGCGTGTGTGTGTGTGTGTGTGTGTGTGTGTGTGTGTGTGTGTGTGTGTGTTGTGTGTGTGTGTGTGTGTGTGTGTGTGTGTGTGTGTGTGTGTGTGAGTGTGTGAGTGCCTTGTGTGTGTGTGGTGAACTAGGAGCTGTTGTTGTTCAAGTTGTTGATTTCCGTCTCACCAGCTCAGGACATTCAGGACACATATATATAAATGGACACTAAGGAAGACACACACACACACACACACACTCGCAGGGCAAAGTGGGAAGTGATTCAGCCGTGTTGGTTCCATAAATACCCAGCAGCCCCGGCGGCGGGCTCAGGAAACCCTCGCGGAGCCGGCGGCACTCACACACAATCTGTTTTCTTGAAGAGGGTCGCAGGGCATCGCTCCGGGAAACAAACAATGGAGCGGAAAGGACATCGATAGTGAGACGGGCCGGGGCGAGGACGCCCGGGCCACTCTGCTCGCCGCTGGGGGTGTGGTCCCACCGTGACCTCCTGAACACCAGCACCGGGCTGGTGAGGACGAGCCTTTGATACAGACATGTGAACCAGGAGGCTTCACACTGGGAGACACCTCCACCCGAGGACGTGGACGCATGAGACAGACACTGAGTGAGGTGACGGGACAGGTGCATTCTGGGAGTTTGTTCACGTCTGACATTAGTGTTCTTCAATACGGTCAGATGATGACACACACAAATCACACAGGACAATAAGATACATGACATCACGTTAGATTCCAGGTGAGCACTTGATCAACATGAAGCTTCCTGCTGACATGTCATGTGACATCAGAGCAGCTCCACAGAGTCTGAGCTTTAACTTCACTGGTCGGCTTCAGACCCTCAGGTCAGAGTGAGGAGGGAAAGAAACTCTGTAGAGCAAATATCTCATATTGTTAAAGTGTAATCGTACACAAACAAATCTGTCTCGTTGACGCCACCTACAGGTCGTAATATAATTGACAGGAATGTGACCACCAATCAGAACAGCAGGAGCGTCCATCCCTTCTCATGCGCTTTGGGTTTTCCACGTAGTGGAGGTGGCCACGTGTCAGCTGACCAGCACGGGGGGGGGGAGGGGGGGGGCACGTTGACACGTTCAACACGTTTGTTTGTCGTCAAACACAAAGAAAGAAAAGACCTGATTCCTGTGAGTCACTGGTCTGAGGATGAAATGAAACAGGTCGGATCCAGCTGCAGGTGAACATGAGGAGATTGTGAAGGTGACGAGGTGGAGACACTTCACGTAACAGTAACACAAACAGGAAGGAGACAGCAGCCTTGAACCCAGTGTGGGTGCGTCTGATGAGTAATGGTTGTATAGATAATCAGCTGATGTGTGTTTGCTGCAGGAAACAGACAGAACAGTCCAAAATAAAAACATAATTTCAGAAAGGAGCTGACAGCTGATCTCCCACTTCCTGTTCACACGTTATCCTCCTGTCCTGTTGGTCGGTTTGGAAACTGACAAACTCAAACCACAACGACCACAGAAGCCAGCCACATTGAGTTCAGAGCAAAAGTGCGGTTTGCAAAATAAACTGAAGAATCCTAAGTTTTATCAATTATTTTATAAAGTGAAATCTCCACGTCCAGTTCTTTTCAATCACAGATCGTCTATTTCACCAGACCGAGCAGAAAACAACTGAAAGGAATAATTTCTGAAAGAACTTTTGTTCTAGAGGATTTTATATCAGGCGGATCAGACTCAGGGCGGCTGAGTCTTTCCAATGAAGAACCCTCAGAGTAGATGATTGATGAAAGCCGAGCTGCTCTGATAAGACAGAAGCCAAGTGGCTCCAAAGTCCCATCAGCCACCTCTGCAGCGTCTCGCCTGTCTGGGTGGAACTGATCCACAACCAGGGATTATCCATTCAAAGGGCTGTGGCCTCATGACGATGAGCAGCAGCTTGGACGAGGGGGCCGGAACCGAAGACGTCAAATATCTGAATTTCATCACTGAAAAACGATCACGAGCCGTTTCAGCAGAGAAAGACATGAACCGTATTAAGATGCCACACAGAACATGTTTATTCATCTTCTACCACATAAACTGAATCTGATCAGGAGACTCATCATTCACTCGTCAACATCAAACATCATAAATTCACTGAAACAACTCTTCACTTCAGGAACGACTTCCTGACGACATTCACTGAACGAGGGTCAAAGTCACTGGGACCTCGTGAAGACTTCAAATCTGAAGTGAGTTTATCAACGGCTCTGTGACGTCCTAGCGTCCGTTCAGGATTCAGCAGCACGGCTGCGACCATGTTTCCTCTTGGCCCACGACCAGGAGGAGGTGATTCCTCTTCTCCTCTGTGTTTTTGAGAGTTTGTTTGTTAGCTGTGACAAGCAGATCTTTAAGATTCAGGACACGAGGACGAACCTCCCGGTGAAATCCAGTCATATCAGCAGCTTAGGGAAGTTTGCCTGCAGGGACGAGACGTCCTGAAGGTGGACGGACGATGTGCGTACACTCCGAGACATAAGATCTCCAGCAGTTTGTCCCAAGGTCATTTCCGATCCGCTCTGAGGTCACGTTACCCACGATGCATCTGTCTTTCATTAAGATAAAACCGTGAGTGAGGGAGAACAGCTGTTCAGAAAAATGTAACCTTCTCCTCCTTGAAGACGGAGAACGTGGTGAAGTGCAGCAGAGACAGGAAGGAGGTGACGGAGAAACAAGGAGACACCATGAGTTAACGACTAAGAAGAAGTGATCAAGAAAATGAGCCAAAGAAAACATAAGATGAAGAAACAATAAATAAATGACAAACAAACAAGAAACTGCAAAGAAACTAAC